>VYZP01064242.1:0-49829 GCA_013400635.1 Hypocryptadius cinnamomeus | reverse complement strand
CGGTCCGGCCGTGCCCCCGCGGCCTCCGCTGGCACCGGGGCCGGCCTTGGCGAGCGCGGGGCCGGGCTGGATGTGCTGGATGTGTTGAATGCGTGTGTTTATTTGCCACAACTTGTGCGGGGTCCCTCGGCGGGTGAAGGGGGGACGCCGGTCCCTGCAGGGACGAACCGCCGCAGCTCGGGGGTTTATGGATCCCCAGCCCGGTGCTCCGTCCGGCGGGCGAGGAATTCCGTCCAAAGCAGTCGGTGGCAGCGAGCGGAGCCGCTCTGGCCGTGCCGCTCTGCGGAGCGGTTTTTTGGTGATGCTTCATGGGGTTTGACAGGGGATGCGGGAGGAGGACGGGGCCGGAGCTCGCCCTTAGCAGGCGGCTCACGGAGCAGAGGTGCTGGTGCAGGTCTGGGCTCCGTCGCCCCGACCTGCTCCGGTCCCACCGCGGCAGCAGACGGGTGCCCTGGCACAGCCGAGGTTGTTTGCTTGGGGCTTGGTGCTAAAAGCAGCTTTTCTTCTGCAAAAACAGCTTTTCCCCGTGGTTGTGTGTTTGTTATAAAATCACCTGAGCATCGCTTATTTATTGCTGAAATTAAAACGGAGCTTTTCCTTTTTTCATGGCTATGTATGTGTGTGTGTATATATACATACATAAAATGAAGATTCAGCCAGCAAACAAAATACTGCAACAGGAAAAATCTAAACCAAATTTTGCTGCAGAATGTGTAGGCAGTTTGGAAGCCTGCTGGTGGCCTAGCCTAGCTGTCTGCTGTGAGCCAGGCATCGCTGGAGCCCTCTTCCCACTTTTTCCTGCCTTTCTGCTGGAATGCTGAGAGGCTGCAGAGCAGGGGAAGGTGAAGGATGCCCTGCCCGTGTTTATCCCCCTTGCAGGGACAGTGAGAGCTCAGGTGATGAAGTTTGGCTGTTGTGTTTAAGGTCTGGTTGAGGATGGTGTTGCTGGACAGACAAAGGTGCCTGCTTTTCTCGTGGTATGTGTTTACACAACAATATCCATGACATTTCATCTGCCCTGTTAGCCCGAGGTGCAGCTTTGCTGGGGTGCTGGTGGCTTCCTGTGCCTCAGTGCTCTGGTGCTGTCAGCGCTGTCCTCGCTGATGTGCAGCGGTGCTGCTCCTTGTTCCCAGCAGGGACGTGACCCCCGTGGGCAGGTGGAAGGTGGGACGTGGAGGGTTGCAGGGCAGGAGGAGTCCTCCCAATGCCATGAGAAATATCAGCAGGGTTGGTGCTTGTGGAGAGGCTCAAAGCTGCTGCCTGCACCGACATCCCTCGTGCCCAGCGCGGCAGAAGCCTCGTAGCAAAGCAAAGCACAGCACGAGGCCTGAGGAACCTGCTGTGCTTTGCTCTCCTGCTCCAGGATTTACGTGTTTGGTGGTTTCCCTGAGCTGGGAGACATGGTTCACCTGTCTTTGGCTCCACAAGGTGGGAAAGGCAGCCAGGTGCCAGAGGAAGTTTTGCAGGGAAGGCGAAAGGATCGGTGGCCAAAGTGCCTCGCTCCTTGGGCTGCCTGTGGAAGGACCTGTTGGTGTGAGATATTAAAGGAGAAGCTTGGCTTGCCACCCTCCCTGGTGTGTGATGCTCTGCAGGAGGTGAGAACCCTTCAGTGAGGAGAGGTTTGGGGCTGTACGTGGTGCTGTGGGACAGGGACACGCCAGGCCCTCGGCACAGGAGCGGAAGGAAGCACGGACATAACCGAGAACAGGGACTTACCTCAGCCCGGGACCACAAACGGCTCGAGGGTGCCCAAAATGACTGAACCTCTCAGCTTCTAACTGAAACCAGGGATTTCCTCATACAGTAGGAAATTGTGACCGTTATTCTGGTGTCAGATATCTTTGTGCTGGCTTCTGGCTGGTTTTCTTGATCCCTCTCATTAGAGCAGACATGGTGTGCTGGGTATACTGAAATATTCTCTATCGCTGGCAAAGTGATTCATTTAAAATGACATAAATCGGCTGGTTAAAGGCAGGTTGATATAGTAACAGGAAAAAAATACAACACACAGAGCCCTCTCTTGTTTGAAATCAAACAATTTTTCCAGATATTCATTATTTCTGTGTGTGTGTGAGCAGCTCCTTGGAGGAGCACGAGCCCAGCTCTGTAACATTGGGTGTGCAGCCATCCCTGCCGTCAATCCTGCCTGTCACTGGGACAGAGAGCGGGAAGGTCACTGGAATATCACATCCATGCTTGAGAATAAATGTCCCTGCATTATTGCAGTGCTCTGCTCACAGGAACGTGTTGGTTTATCTCTGGTGGGCATCCACAGCCCAGGGATGGGTCCTGTGCCCTGGTGTTATCTCCTATTGAAATATTAGAAAGGTTTTACCCCTTGTCTCCTTGCTGGAGCCCTGTACACCTGTCGGCACCCTTTTATCTTTCCCAGATAAGGCTGAGGCTAAATGAAGCAAATGAGTTTACTGTAATGCAAATTTGAGGGGGCTTCCTGTTTACAAGGAAATAGCTGTAGTGCCGGCAGAATGAATTCCAAGGCTGCAGGCCAAGGCTTAGCAGCAAATAAACTATGAGGGTGAAGAGTTTATTGGCCGTAGGGCTGATTATTGCTGAGTTTTCCTGAATTATCCTCATACTGGTTTTGTCCTGAAATTGTTAAATATCACAGTTTGGGGAGGAAGCACAGAAAACACTAATGAGCCGGGAGTGCCTAAGGAAGAGGATTAGTGTGCTTTTGTTTTTTTTTAAGCACCAAAACAAAACAACCCTTCTTCCATCCTCTGTCATCTGCTTTTCCTTCCCTTCTGCATTTCCTCCTTTCGTTCCTAAGAGCCTTGCCAAGAGCTGTGAGAGCTGTGGTATCTTTCTGTTGTACATTGTTTCCTAAAAGCCTGTTTTTCAGGGA
The DNA here is from genome assembly GCA_013400635.1 of Hypocryptadius cinnamomeus. Lineage (NCBI taxonomy): Eukaryota > Metazoa > Chordata > Aves > Passeriformes > Zosteropidae > Hypocryptadius > Hypocryptadius cinnamomeus. The sequence goes on along the minus strand of VYZP01064242.1, from coordinate 46,963 downwards.
GATTCGCATGGGTGGGCAGAAAGGCTGTCAGAGGCAGAACATCCTGCTGAAATCAGGCCTGGAATGGGAAGGAAGTCAGCCCTGTGGAAATATGAGCAAATATGAAATTTAAATCTTATTCTGCAGCATTGCTCTCAAATATCTTAAGTTTTGGTGGGAAAAGAGTAAATTAACCACATTCTGATTTTTTTTGGCTATTCAGCAGGCTGCTGAGGGTTTTTACTTTTCCATGTCGATTTTACATTTCCCTTATTTTGGTCAGAGGGAGTGGAAGAGCACTATAGAACAGCTGTTTTTATTTGCCAGCAGCTTGTTCTGGTTTGAGTAAAGGATTTGCGTAATGTGAAGCTGAGAAAAATGGTCCAAGAAATCAGGTAACAAATGGGAGAGGGTTCAGGGCTTGCAGAAGCCTCTTGTGTGCGCCTCTGGAAAGTTGACATTAAACCTTTCTTGCTATAAACATCACGTAAGCTTTGGGTGCTTTTGGTATACAAATACCACGGGCATGGTAACAAAACACAGCATCCATCTGTCCAGGCTCCTCTCCCTGAGGCTGTAGATATTTCTCATCCCATCTCTCCTTTTCTAAACTGCTTTCACTAATTACCTCTATTTCAAGTTAATTCTGATTTTTCTCCCACTCTTTTTCTTTGGTCTCATCTGAATCTTGTTCTTCTGGGGGAAAAGGGAGCATGTTGCAGTCACTTTTTTCTTAAAATATCATGTTTTTAACATGTCATTTTCCCTCAGTTATCATCCCATCTTCACTTCACTTGTGGAGGTGAATTCTGGCCCCTGGTACCCAGCTGCTTCTCCTAGGGTGGTTGATGTGCCCTTTGCTTTCTTACCCAGTATTCAGACTGGCTTGTTAAAACTCTGATTGAGTAAGGGTTGTTGAAAACACAGAGGTTAATTTGCCTTTCCCAATTCTATCCTGAGCTATTTGTAATTTCTTTTCCTTCTCTTTTGGTGCTGAATATTGTTGAAATCCAAGCGACATCTCCCGCTCAGGGTTAAGCATCATTGCTCTGTTCTCTCTTGCTTCTGATTTTGTAATTCTGTGCTCTTGGAGTTACTTTGGTCTTTCTGTGGATTTCACTTCATTCTTTGAGGTGGCCTTCAGGGGGTTCTTGCACCTTGTGAAACTTCTGTAGATCTCCAAGTTGCAGGCTCACACTCCTCTGTCTGTGCTGTCAGTCTGGGTGACTTTGGTGGTGTTTTCTCTGGCATTGTTCAACGCCTCCGTGTTGTGTTTATTCATTTACCCTGCTGTCTCTGGGAACATTTTCCTGACAATTGCTTGTGTAATTTTCGTTTTTGTTGCTGTTCTGCCCGTGTCAGCCCTCTGTGTCTCTCTAGGTGCTTCTTTGTTGCTGTAAGAAAACTGTTCAGTTTTGGGCACCTTCCTGGGTAGCTCTTTCCAATCAATGCCTGACAAGCCTTTCCATGAAGAAATTCTTTCTGATATCCAAAATTTGAAGCTTAAATGAGTAAACTGAAGCTTATCTGGCTATCTACACTGCTAGTGTGAAAAGGCACACGTGGGGGCTCATTGGGAGCTGCTTGAGAAAGGGGAAGAACTTGCTTTTTTCTGAACTAACAGTACAAGAAAGGCTGAACACTTGTGATTTTTGGTGGATTAGCTCAGGGTGAGACAGAGTAGTGAAATTTTGATTGGAAATTCAACCTCCCTGCTTTGCCATCAGCAGAAGTGTGTGGTTGTGAAGGCAGTAAGAAATGGCTCTCTCAGAATAATTGGGTGTGCATACAGAATGCTGGGGCTGCTGACAACGTGTACTTGCTTTTTATCTCAAGTCAACTTTGTACTCCAGCACTTTCTTGGGAAGAATGTGTGCCTGGGGATAGATTATGGCCTGTCAGTGTAGGAGGCTGTATGGGAGGGCTCCTGCTTGCTGTGGGTGCTGCTCTTGGCTCTGTTTGGGTGCTCACTCTCTCTATCGGGAATTCAGTTTTTACTGTACCTGCAGTGTCCCATACCCTGATAACAGACAGGCTTCTACTGCAGAGCACAGGAGGATGAAAGTCCTTTGCAGAGCTTTAAGAGACAAGGAATGAGAGTCTGGATGAAGGACAGCTTGTTATTATGTGTACTGCACAGATCAGGAGCCAGTTAGGAAATACCTGATGTAGTTTTGTTCACATGTAGCACCTTGGGCAGGTGCAGGAGTTGAAGCTGAATTTTCTGAGCCTCAATGGAGGCCCTTGACTGTCTCAGCTGCTGAGCATCCAGTGCTTGGAGCATCTCTGGGCACAGGAAGGAGAGATCTGGCCTTCAGAGAGATGCTCCAATTACTTCTCCCTGGGGATGCTGTAGGATTGCAGCATATGTTTTGCAGCACAGACCTTCCCTCGGGTGTCATTACCTTAAGTAAGAAAAAAAAGAGTAAATCAGCAGTGATCTGGGGGGAGATCAGTGTGCAGCCTTCTGTTCCTGTGCTAAAAACAGAGGGATGATTCTAGATGTGTTTTTGGGGGAAGTTTCTGCAATGTGATGTTGTGTTACAGGTGTGAAGCACTCGTTTGATCTGGTGCAGGTGGGCTGCAGGAGCTGTGGGACCTGCCAGATGTTTTTTTTTCAGTAAAATTAATGAACTTTATAGCTCTTAATCCTTTTATAGCTGATGGCTTTTCAGTGCCCAGACCTTCCTGTGTGAAATGGTTTCAGCCAACACTGGAACTATAACATCAGGACACGAGCGTGTGCAGCCCTTGGTTTCTGTTCTGGTGAAATCATGTGGAATGGCCTGGTTTAATCTTCTTATCAATAATAGCTTTATTTTGTTGGTAATTAATAAAATTAGTAGAAAGCCTATCAGGAGCCGTCAGGTCCAGGTGCGTAAACCAAATAACAGAATTTAATTGAACTAAATTGGTGCAAAAGCAGCAGTTTCTAGCTTAGAAAATACAGCTGTTTTCCACAGGAGCTTCACCCGATACTTATAACAAAAAAAATCATTCCAATACTGACTAAACACCTATATAAATACACTTTGCAGAAATAAATAACAATTTTTGAAAGCATTTGAAGGATCATAGAGCCCCTCAGCCGCCTTCCAGCATGCCAGGAATTTGTCCTGTCAGCATGTGTCATGTCCTATTGAGGAGGGAGCTGGGGAAAGGGCGGATTTTTTGGGATCTGGTGGAGCTGTGCAGATCAAAGCCATCATTAGGGATCGGGTCTGGGATGTGTGACAGCAGACAGGCACCAGCTGCACTCCCAGCTCCTGCAGCCTGCCTGGGAGCTGGGAATTGCTGGGTGCTCGGGGGAGTTCTACCTCTGCTCAAGGTGCTCATGAGCAAAGAGCTCCTGCATCCTCCTGGGAAATTAAAAAGCTCCAGGGGAAGCCAATGAAACACTCAGTGCTTCAGACCTTGGAGAAAGACACCCCTGTCCCGAGGGGCCCTCTGTGTGACAGCTCTGGGATGTGCCTTGGCTGCTTTTGTTGTTTGTTGTGGTTCTGCCTCAATTTCAGCAGGGAAAAGGAGCTCTGTGAGGCTGAGCTTTAGGTGGGGGGTCCGGAGGGTGGTGGAGAATGGAGCTGGATCCAGTTGACACCCAGAGGAAACGGCCTCAGGTCGTGTCAGGAGAGGTTCAGGTGGATTTTTGGGTGGATTTTGGGCCTCAAAATGGTGAAATTTGGAGGGGAAAGGACCCAAAATCCACCCAAAAAATCCACCTTGGGATCATGAAATTTGGGAAAAGGGACTCAAAATTCCTGGAATTTCAGGATCCCAAAAATTCCCCAAAAAAATTTGTGGGGGAAAGGTGGAAAAACGGTGAAAATCGAAGGAAAAATGGCGTGAAAATGGTGAAAGTTAAACGAAAAAACCCCCAAAATTCACCCAAAAATCCACGCTGGGACCACAAAATTTGGGAATAGGGAACAAAATTCCTGGAATTTCAAGATCCCAAAAATTGGTGGAAGTCTCCATCCCTGTGGTTTTAACTTGTTGTTTAAAAGAGCTTTGAAAGATCTGATTCTTAGGCCAAATATTTACTCCCAGTTTTCACTTCTGATCAATCTTGCATTGCTAAACCTTTTAAATGCACTTGTACAAAGAGAAAAAAACAACCCACTTTAGGCTCTGGGCCATTCTGCCAGTGCTTTGGATTGTACTTGTTGACCCTGTCATGCTTTCAGTTCAGAGGCCTTTGGGGCAGGATCTTTGGTCCAATTTTAGCAACTTTATGATGGATTTGGATAGTGGAAGTAAACATTTAAAATCTCTGTAAAATTGCATCCTGAGCCTATAAATGGATAAATAAATCAGAGGCGTCTGTCAGTGTTGGCCGTAGTTCTTGGTCTCTCAGTCAAGGTTTATACTTGCTACTTGCAAAGAAAGTTCTAAACATTTGAGATTGAGAAAGATTAGAAAAAACTGGCACGTCTTCAGTAATTTTGTGTTTGTTTAAAAAAAAAGTAATTTATGATTGGCGAATGCCTTAATTGCAGTCAGAGCGAGGAGATGTGATTTTGCTCTGATTTCCCTTTCTTGTAATTTCTCAGCAGCAGCAATCTGGTGGAAGGGCAAGTCCTTGACACTGCAATTTGGTGTAATTATTCCTGCAAAATTCATGTACTTAGAAGCTTTTATATTAGTTTCAGATTTCAGCGCTGATAATGCCTCAAGGATCTTGGGGCTGATGTTTTGTGAAGTTGGAGCTACAAAACTCCTGCTTCTGGCTCCCTCCTTGTAAACTTTCTTCATTAAAATAATTTGCATAAGTGAAGCTGCTGATGTAGGGAGGGGAGGGGGTGTGGGCAGGTGTTGCTGAGCTCTAATCCCTTCCATCCCACAGGGCTCTGGGGTGAAATATGTTGCTATAATCACCCACGACAGCTCTAAGAGCATTAGTTTGCTGCAGTGAAATGACTTGGCTTGGTGTGAGGGCACAAAATGGGGCAGAAATGGGTGAAGTTGGGCCAGAAAAATGGCAGAGTCCCGTGGAGGTGTGGGGTGTGTGTGGTGTGATGTGTTTATGGAGGGAAATCAAAGTTTGGGGTCACTCATTGCTTTGTCAGGTGATGTGCATTAATTGATAACTGACTCACAGAAGGATTTGCATTGGGAAAGATCTTCAAGACTGAGTGTGATTCTGTGAGTTTACAAGTAATGCATACATCTATCAGTTTAGATGGTGTAATGATCTTTTCTGTCTTTCTGTGCTGAGAATTTGCCCCATGAACTGCTGGAACCACAGTGACCACGTGTGGAGCCGCTTTTACAGCATTGAGAGCCCAGTCATTTGCAGAAGTATTGACTTCTGCTGAACTTTGAGCTGAGTGCAATCTGAGAGGAAGCAGAATGAAATGGGGTCAGTGGTTTGTGAGTGTTCAGTGTTTATTACCCCTGACACAGGAATAAATGAAGGTGGCTGTGGTGTGGAGATGGGATGTTGGGAGTGGACAGGCACTGCCAAACCCTGGTAGTCAAAGTACTGGCCATGGAGTTGATGAATATCTGGCATTTTCTTGAAATAATCATTAATTTGGACATGCCAGGAGCCATCAGGAACTTCGTGTGCTGTTGGATACAGGAGCCACATGTGGCAGAGGGATGGTACCTGCTCTAATGACAAAGAGGAGGGAAAAAATAAATTCAGCTTTATTTTACAGACTGGAGATCTGAGACTGGAGATAAAGTTTGTGACGTGCTCTTGACAATACAGGAAATGTTGGTAGAGTTAAATCCTGAGCTAAGCTCTTCTCAGTCTCTGTGAAGCTGCTGTTTCATTCTTATTTTGTTTTTCTGTTCTCCTGTTTCAGCCTATTGGAGAATATACTAATGACTGGAACGGCTGATTTTTAATGCAGGAGTGGTTCTTCAATGCTGGCCATTGTTTTTCCAAGCTGTGGTGTGCATGTGTGCACTTGTACACCAAATAACATCCCACAAATCTGAACTCTTATTGATTTGCAAGAAAAAATCGTTTGCTCTGATGATAAATAATTCAAATCTCCTTTAAGATCGAGCAGTAGGAAGGGCAGTAGTAAGGAGTTTCTTGACCTAGTTCCAGTAGTAGGAGTATTTTACATATGGATACACCCCATTGCCTCATTCTGTGCCCTTTCCTTTTCTGAGGTGTGAGTTACTTTCAGAAGAACTTCAGGGACAAAGTCTGTGTGAAATGAATAGCAGAACTTTTATAGAGTCATGGAATAGTTTGGGTGGAAAGGACCTTAAAGCCCATCCAGTTCCACCCCCTGCCATGGGCAGGGACATCTTCCACTGTCCCAGGTTGCTCCAGACCTCATCCAACCTGGCCTTGGACACTTCCAGGGATGGGGCAGCCACAGCTTCTCTGGGCACCCTGTGCCAGGACCTTCCCACTCTCACAGAGAGGAAATATTTCCTAATACCTATTTTAAACCTTCTCTTTGCCAGTTTGAAATCATTCCCCCTTGTCCTGTTGATGCATGCTCTTGGAAGAAGTCCCTCTCCATCTTTCTTGGAAGTGTCAGAACGAGTGCTGACTGTTTTCCTGTCCTCTGTAAATCCTGGTTTGGGGATATTCCCACATCCATTGGGGTTGTGCTCCAGCTGCCCCATGGCCAGTTCCTCAGTTCCAGTGGCCATCCTTGGGCACACACACTCAGACACCCAGCAGAAGTTTGATTTCTCCTGCTTGGCATGCTTCTCCTTGGAGTCCCAGGCTGTCACTACTGTGTTCTGGGGAACAGCAGGAGCGGCTGTTGTCGTCCAGTGCTGGAGCCAAGGACAAGTCCTGGCTTTGGCTGAGCTCCTCTCCAAGGCTCCTTCTGCTTTGCTGCTCCTGCTGGAACTCGTCTGAGAGGGAGGATCATAGATGCTCTTGCCTTACATGGCTTTTTCTGTGTTAGAAAGGACATAATGTGTTTTATTCTGAGCTTTTCAGACGTGTTTTCAAGTAGACATTTTCCTCCTGTGCCGACCTTGGCACTGCGGCTGCTGCCTGTGCCCTGCAAGGCTGCTCATAGACAGTGAGAGCTGTTTAATTCCAGAATGGAGCTTAACCTTGAAGGCTGCTTTTCAGCAGGTTTCTTTGATCAAGGCTAGGGTACCTTCAGCTCCAAGATGCAGTTTGAAGCTCCTTTCAACAGACTGTTCAGCTTGTTCTTGAAATAAATCCCTTTTCTGGGCAGGTGGAGGAGCTGACCAGGTTAGAGCGACCTGTTTATGGTTTGATGAGGGTGCAGTTGAGTCATCTTCTGCCTGCTTGGAGTTGGCAGTGTGCTCCAACCTCTTCTGCAGGCCTGAGTGTTTGTTCATCTCCTTCTTTGGGGGCAGCTTCACCCAGAGGCTCTCAGAAGTGCAAGAGCACCCAGCTGCCCGTGCCCAGGCACTGCTGGGCATCTCCTTGGGGCCAGTGGCAGAGGGCTTCCCTGTGCTCCCAGTTAAACCAGCAATTACAGAATCCCACAATGACTGAGGTTGGAAAAGCCCTCCAGGAGTCCAACCTGTGCCTGGTCCCCTCCTTGTCACCCAGCCCAGAGCACTGAGTGCCACATCCAGATGTTCCTTGGACACTTCCAGGGATGCATACTCCACCTGGGCAGTTCCTTCCAATGCTTGACCACCCTTTCAGTGAAGATGAAGATGCCCAGAAAGAGGTACCCAGGGTCCAAGCTGCATTTCTCACCAAATTTTAGGCCTGGCTTTGACTTCCCCTAAACATACTTCAGTTGACTTGTGGTATGTGGATAGTAAATGGAGTGTTCCTGAATTTTTTGTTGTTTGTGGTTTTCTTCCTCTTTGAAATGAAAAGAATAAATGAACAAAAGATTTTGCTGCAGTCCAGTTGGATGTGCTTTCATTTCTGAAGTCTCCCTGGATTTTGTTTTTAGCCAACTTTTGTTTCTGCTCCTTGTGAGTGCTGCTGTTAAGGTGGATCATGCTGTGAACTGAGATGAACTCGTGCAGAAACGGCCACTTCTTGCATTAGTGCGTGGTTTGTGCTGATGGCATCTCTGGCCAGGGAAAGCTTTTCAGAAATGGCTGCATTTCTGTGAAATGCAGCTTTTAATCCCAGATTGTTTACGTGTAGGGCAACTAATGAGTCAATAGACTAAAGCAGAGAGGGAATCTTTCTTCCTGTTTGTGGAATTTGCTAAGCTCCATTTGAAAATTTTCCATCCTTCTGAAGGATACATGGACTCTGCTTCAATTCTTTGAACTCCAGAGGATTTCTACCTGTAACTTGCATGTGAGAATTAACAGGTTTTGGATAGGCATAATCCACTCTATGTCATTTATTCCTATTTATTCATATGGATAAGTAGCAATGATTTTAAAGCAGTGCAAGTGTCGAGGAGCTGGAACGTAGCACAGACTCCTGTAGCCTGTGATCGTTTTACACATTTGTTCAGTTTCTGTGGCTGCAAAAGACATTTTGTTCCTTTGACATTATCCATCAGACCAGAAGTACGGGATGTCAGCAGAGGAGGAGGTGCTGGAGAGGTTTGCTCCTTACACAATCACTGTTTTCCTGGGTGCCTCAGTCACACGTTCAATTTTCATTATCTTCTCCCATTGTCTAGACTGAAGATCTGTTGATGTAATTTCTTGCAGTGCACTCGTTGGAGCAGAGGAAAGCTTCCTTGATGTCATTATTATGACAAAGGCTTATTCTGTTACTGCTGGTCTGGTGGTCAGTGGGAACGGGACGGTGCCGGGGGGCGATGGCAGCGCCGAGGGGCTCGGGGAGGAGGGGGAGCTGTGGGCTCTGGGAGCTCCTGCCAGGCTGGTCATCTCCAGTGGCTCCTCTGTAAGCTCAGAGGGAAGAGGGGAAGATCTGGTTGGCAGAAGATTTGGGTTGGATTTTAGGAAGAAGTTGTTCCCTGTGAGGGTGGTGAGGCCCTGGCACAGAGAAGGTCTGGCTGCCCCATCCCTGGAAGTGTCCAAGGCCAGGTTGGATGGGGCTTGGAGCAACCTGGGCTAGTGGAAAGTGTCCCTGCCCATGACAGGGGATGGAACAAGATATTCTTTAAGATGCCTTCCAATCCAAACCATTCTGCGACTCCACAATCTCTTATTTACTGCTCCCTCTTCATTTAAAATCAGTATTTTGTTTAGATTGTTAAAATACACAGAGGGCAGACCCAGTTCTTAATGAACAAATAAACAGCAAGTTCGTCACTGAATAATTTATCATCTCAAACCTGATTAACAGTGTTCAGCCCTCCCAGTTCTTGTCTGACTTGATGTGGTGGTTGGCCTCCAGAGCTCTCGCTTTGGATCACACTGTTCAGAGATCCGTGTTCCACGTGGGACTTGGAGATACACAGAGAACTATTAATAGGATTTTTTCCTACATGGGAGTTTAGGGCCTTCCAGCAAAGTCCTTGGCTTCATTATAGACTTTTTTTCTGGTCAAGTCATTCAGACTTCGTGCCTCAGCTCCTCTGAGGAGGAGTGTGGATGCTTTCCTCCCCCCATGGGGGAGATGTTTGTCAGTATTCGGAAGGCTTCTCAGAATTTTGATGATGGGGTCCCTGTGAGCACACAAGAGGGGATGTCTCTGAGATCAGCAAGGCTTAGCTGCTCAGTCTTGCTGCTGCAGAAATAATCAGTGATATTTAATGGCCTTGTTTAGAGCATCAGTACTTTGTTCAAGGTTATTTTTATAATAATAAATAGTATAATTATAATAATAAGTAGTGTAATTGTAGTAATAAATAGCATGTATGGAAATTATTGATTTTAAAATTGGAAACAGAGAAAGTCTGGTGGAATTTTGGCTCAGTACTGTGACAATAGAGTTGCTTTACAAAGGCTCAGCACTGCTGGCCTGCATTGATTTTAAGATTTATGTTCTTGTATTGTTGCCCATATGAAATTTTTATGGGCATTATATTACAATGAATATCGAAGTTACTTGACAAATAAAGGAAATCTTTGTTAATGTGGTTTAAGTGAGTGATTGTGACATTATAAATTAGGCAAAGTAGATGTTAAGTGCACTGCAGCCAAGCAGGGCCTAATGGAGCTGCTGTTGGCTCCTGGTGTGGCTAGCTCGGGGTGACTTGTGCAGTTATTTCACTGTGCAAGCTAAACCTGAGACAGGAATAAAGTGGTGACCAGGCTGTCCCCTGGGAAGTCACCCCAGGGATCAGCTCACCCAAGGCCAGGCAGGGCCCCCCCTGACTTTTCTTCAAAAGTTTAAAAAAAGCAATTTCAGGTAACCCCTCTTTTTTTTTTTCCCCTTTTTTTTCTTTCAGTATCCGCAGTGTTATGCAGAAATACCTCGAGGAAAGGGGTGAATTAACCTTTGACAAGATCTTTCATCAGAAAATTGGTAAGTCATGTCTCAAGAAGATGTTATTTGTGTAGATATTTTCAAGATCTCTTTGGTTTTTACATTTCTCTGTGGTGCTTGCTGAGAAGCCAGTGCTGTAGATTGAAGAACACTGGAGGGTGGACAGGACTTAGTGAAACAAAGGTCTTCAAGAAGATGAAATGTTGTGAAAGGGAAGAAGACAGAGCAAGGCAGTCTGTCAACTTCAGGTTCTGGAAAACTACAGGGAAAATAATTAAATTATTTGAAAACATCGAGGAGAAAATGATATTACTTGGTATGGGCTTGTCAACAATGTAATGTGTCACATCAGTTAAACTTTTTTTTTTCTTTGCAGAGGTAATGAGCCTGTTGATAAGGGAGCAGGAGAAAAGATCCCAGATGTGTTGTCTTGACCCTCTGACATGGTGCTCTTGCTCCCAGCATGGGGGGTGAAAACTGTGTGTGCAGGGGGTGAAACTGCTGGGAAGATGGGCTGGTGGAGCAGTTAATCATGGAAAGGTGGATGGAGGGAATGGGAACATCAGAGATGAGTGCTCAGTTAGCTGAGTGCTGCAGTGAGGAGCCTCTGTGTTCTGCTGTGACACACCGAGGACAAGGACAAAAACTCCACAAACCAGGGGAGGGGGAAAATGCAGTGCTCCCAGGGAAATCCAGCAGTGTCCTTCCTCTCCACCTGTGCCAGAGCCATCACAAGGCACAGCCTGGGGACCCTCAGGGCAGGGACTTGGCTGTGACAGCCAGCCCTGAGCTGTGTTGGCTCAGCTGGATCACGCGACTAAATATAAAATCAGTGTTGTAGCCAGTGAGGCATGTGAAATAATCCTCTTCTGGCAGAATGTTGTGTCCATCCTGGCAGTGGATTAAAAAAATATACATGGACCTGCTGGGAAAAGTCCAGGAAAGAGCAGTGGGAATGAGCAGTCTGTTAAATGTGACCTACAGGGAAGTATTGAAATAGGGTGTGCTGTGGGCAGTGGAAGGGAGAAGTGAGGTTGAACATGATTCAAAACCAGAAAAGCTGTTGCAGAAATGATGAGGTTAGTCCATTTTCTAGAGCTTTAATATTTCAATGAAAAAAAAAAAAATTTAGTGGTGGTGTGGGTAATAAAGCAGGGAGTGGATTTCATGAGGGGCTCTTGGGATCTTTGTCCAGCAGATTTGAGGAGTGAGTTGCCTGGGATGGCACAGCTGCTCCTGTCTTGGAAATGGGGAATGGGCTGGGAAGTCTTGAGGAGGTCAGTGGTTTTATTCCTGTCTGAAATGAGACTGTAATGAACAAAGTACCTGATTTCCCAGGAAAAGTGGTGCAGTGGGGGCATCTTTGGGCTGGTTGAGTTTTCACTGGCCTCCCTTCTGGCTGGAGCAGAAATATCCCAAAACCTTCCTGCTTGCCTGGCAGTGTGCAGCTCACTGAGTGGGAGTTTTAGGTATTGCCAGATTAAAATAATCGATGTTCCTGTGTCTCAGAGTGTCATTAATGAGTCTCAGAGCCATTGGAAATCTTGGGGAAATTTTCAGTGTTTTTCAACAATTGGAGTGTGGTCTGTACTTGTGCTTAAAACTATGGCTTTTTATTGTGGCCAAAACTTTTGCCATGTAAAAGCAGACACCTTGTTTGCTTGTACTGACACCTCAGTGTGTGCTTCAGTTCCAATGCCTGTGCTGAATCATTAATATTTTGCTGTAGCCTGGCAGTTGCAAAATAAGCAGAATTTTAAGCAACTAAACACAGCCTGACTTCAACTGAGTCTCTTTGGGGGCAGTGAAATGAAGAAGTCCTTTTTTTTTTTTCCTCTCTCTATAAAAAGAGAAGTCAAACAGACCATCTTCTATGTAATGGATATTTCTATTTATGTAATTGAATACTTTTCATTACCTGTTACAGCGAGGACTGTTGCAGTTATTTTGATTAGTTACAGCAATTACAGTTAGGTAACTGAAGCCTTGGAAGGATTAAATCTTTCTCTTTTTTTCCCCATGTTGGTAGTAGCCATTAAACCTGGAATTTTAGAGCCCAGTTTCATTAACATTTTAGTTTCTGTGCACAGAGGAGAGGTTTCCTCCTCCTCTCTCTGGGTACAGTCAGAGCAGGACTTGCCCTGGATTACCTGGAAATGAGGAGCAGTTCTGTGAATGCTGTGCAGGAGTTTCAGTTAATTCTGAAGCTGAAATAGGATTTAGAGTGGAATTTAAAAAAAAACACGAGTGTTTTTAACAGCAGACTTTGCATCATGCTGGAAAATACAGTATTTCCTTACTGTGGTTGTTCATTTAAATTTGATTGCGTTTTCTACCGTGTTCTTTGCCACTCAATTAGCTCTGTTTCCAGACATTAGCATAATTGCTTGTGGTAAAGTACCTGCAGTTTTAGGCAGGCTATGCAAAGGGCTGTGAGAAGAAGTATGGGGAGGTAATTAAAACTCTAATCACCTTTTTGTTCTCCTCCTTGTCTCTGGAGGAGGATGTGATGAGACCACAGGTGGGGCAGGTCCTGGGTGTGCTGGTGTGGGGGAGTCTCCATCAGCCTGGATCTCCAGTAACTCTGCTGGATCATCCCTGGTTTTTCCTGTGATAATTTTGCTGAGGAGCCATCCAGCAGTCCCTGCTTGCACCGAGCTCCCCAGATTTTCCTTGGCAACTGCTCTAGATGAGAACTGGTTTGTTTCTTTCCCCCCCCCCGCAGACCTAAATTCTTCCTCTCTGCTCCAGGTCCCTGTTTTTTTTTTTTTTTTTTTCCTATTTTTCAGTATCCTTTCAAATGTAAACCCAGGCTTTGATCAGCTGCCTGATACAAGGGCTCTGATGTCAGTATGGATGTTTCCCTATGCATGTATCTAATTATGGTGCTGGTCTCATCACCTGCAAGTGTTTATTCTTAGTGAGCCCTAAAATCGTTTTTAGGGTCAGTGCTTTCCTGGTCCCACTGCCAAAGCTTGGCCCAAATTCCCTTCCTGCCAGGTGTGCAACTGCAGGGAGTCACAGAGACAGCTCTGGCTTGGAAACCAAAACCTTTAGGATCAGGATAAGAGCAGGAAGCTCATCAGGGATGAAAATGGCCCGGAGGCTCCATCAGATTTCCATAAACAAGTCTGTCCCCTATTTGCATCTCTTCCCTGAGGAAGGCAAGCAGGCTGCTCTCAGCCCTTGGTGCTGGCACTGCTATTTGCCCCCTGAGTGATGCTCCAGAACGATCTGGAGCTCTCTAAGAATGTCCTGGTGAGTCAGAGGACATGGAGCTCATAGAAGCACCCAGAAGGGTGCTCTGGCAGCCCAGCCCAGCCGGCTGTTCCTTCAGAAGCTGCTTCCTCCACAGCAGAAGCCTCTTGGGGAAGTACAGCCTGTCTCGAAGCCGAATGCGTAACCACCTTAGCTGGTTTTCTTTTACCACATCCTGTTTGCTACAACACCAGATTAGGAGTTTTTTTAGAAAAAGAGAGGTTTTGGAAGTGTTCAAGGCCAGGTTGGGCAGGGCTAGGAGCAGCCTGGGCTAGTGGAAGGTGTCCCTGCCCATGGCAGGGGGTAGAATGAGGTGGTCTATAAGGTCAAACCAAGCCATTTTATGACTCTGGTATCCCAATATCCATAATTTACATGTGGAATCCACTCTGCTTCACAGTTGTGTTAAAATTGCACGTGGAGTCCTTGTCCCTTCCCCTGCCCTGTGGGGTGGGGACACTTGGAGAGGTCCTGCCCTCAGAGGGCAGGTGGGAAATGAGCAGATCAGGGGCTGCTGCAGCCAAGGCCTTCAAGGGAATCTATGAGACCAAAATATTGCTTTAGAACAGCATTATCCTGGTTATTGAATGCTTTGGAGCAAACTTGGTGCCAGTTACAGTTCAGTGACTCTCATGTCTGACCCTGGGCTTTCAAACTGCACTGCAGGGCAGGGAATGGTGTTGGGATAGAAATCCTGGGATGTCATGTTAGAGCATCCCACAGCTCCATGCCTGGCTTGGTTCAGCCTTGGGTTCTCTGGTGACTGCTTGAGACCCTCGTGAAGGCAAACAGGCTGCTCTCATCTCTGGAGCTGGGGGGATGTGGCAGTTCCTTCACACCCTTCTCAGTTTCTCATCTCTTGCACAGCCGTTGGGGCTGGGGGAAGGATGAGAACAGGACGTGTTTTAGCTGTTTCAGCAGCTGCTCTTGCTGCAGTGTCAGTTTTTCACCTTTCCTAGGAAGTAACTTGCTTTTTTTCCCCCAGAAGGTGGCTTAGTTTTTTGGTTTTTTTTTTCCGTGAAATAGAGCTAATTAAAACAACTTGTAGTTGACGTAAGAAGTTACAAATTTTTTTAATTTTTTTTTCCTTATTTACCATCCACTTTCGCAGAATGAGGGATGATCTTTCTGAGGTGATTCATTCCACTGTCTTCCATATCCTCCTCAAGCAGCTCCAAGCTGGAGGTTTTCCCAGCAGGGGGGAAGCATTTTGCCATCTGCATCAGGGCTGGTTCCAACCCACGGGGGCTTGTGGGGGCTCTCAGCCCCTTCCCTGCTCCCCTTGTCCTGATCCAGCTCAGCATGGATCATGTTTGTTCTGCAGCTCCTCAGCTGAGCTTCCAGAGCATTTGGTCTGTTTTGTAGCTCCTTCTGCACAGGGACTTCTGTGCCTGCCCTTCTCATTTTCAGGGAAATGTGCTCAAACTGACCCTGCTGGCTGCTGTTTCCTCCAGCTTGGTCAGGGACAACTTTCTGTTAAAAAAAAAAACCCAACCAAAACTGGGGTGAGAACAGCTACAGCAGGGTTTTTTTTGGGACAGTGAATTATGCTTTCTGTTGCTTCTTTCTCTAGTTATGAACTCATATTTCATTATTTCAGAGCTTTGGTGCTAATCATTAAATAGGAGTTAAAATCTGTTGAGAAAAACATTCTTGCTCTTCCTCTTTCTGCTGGCACCGTGCTCCCTGAACTGCCTAAAAATAACAGGCTGGGAAAAGTGACTCCCTAGAGCATTATTTAAGCTATTGTTTAATTTAAGCAGAAGATCTATGTGCTGTTGGCATTCTGGACTAATTAAATAGTCCTTTGAGGAAATAACAATGAAGGCTATAAAACTTGGTGGGGAGTAAAGAAAAGCACCTGAGTTTTTGGCTGTGAAGTGAGCAGGGATGACTTCTCTGAGCTGTAACATGAGCACTGTGATAAATTTGCTCTGTTCTGGTACTTTGATGTTAAATAATGTGCAGCCAAGTAGCAGGGACATCATTACTTGGTGGATTTTCTGTAAAAGCAGGGGCACAGGTCGTTTCTGCAAAGTGGTTTTATTCTGAGGTTCTGGTTCTGACCTGGCAGCCACCACACAGAAGTAGTCACCACCAAAATTAGGAAGTTGCCTTCCGAACAAAAACTATATTTAAAATGCTGTTTGAAGCCTGATCTTCTTCTTTCTCATGTTATTTCTAATTTTCAGTACAAGATCAGCCTGGCATGTGGGGTTGTGGACAGGCTGCAGGAGGTTCTCAGGGGCTGTGGAAGCCCCTCTGTCCTTGCACAGTTCTGTGATCAGTTAAAAACAACACAAGAACCCAAACCACAAGGATACATCGGAAACTGTGTGGCTGTAAACTGAAACAGAAACCGTTAATGTGAGATATTTCACAGGGGATCTGCTCCTCACACGCTTCTCTGCTTGTACCAACAAGGTGGGGGTGGGGGGGACAGTGAAACAGAAAATCCATGCTCTGAGCCTTCTAAAAGTTGGTCTGGTTTTCTGTTTGCAGTGTTTTTTCACCAAATCAGTGTTAGATTTAAGATCTCTTTATTATGTCATAATTTCAGTGTTAATGGAAGCTACATTTCTTTCAACACCCTCTTATTTGGTGGTAAAATAAAGTGATACTTGGCATGAATTACATCGAAGATCGTTTCGAGGGGTGTTGCTGAGGCTCCTGCTGTAGATTTTATGTGCATTGGAGTTGTCTGTCTTGGTGTCAGGGATAAAGAGTATCCAAAGGCACTATCAAAATGCATGCATTCATTTTGGATTTTCTTTTGATGATAAATAATTGAGCGTTTCTTTGTTGGGCTGCAGCCTGATCTCCCTGCCTGCTTTGTGGGGGGGTTGAAGATGCTGTGTTTTGTGATTTCCCAGGGGGGGCTGCAGATTAAATCTGAGCTTTAAAATAGGAAAAAATATATACCCTATCATCTGGAACGTCCCATGATGGATAATGTACACATCCTGGTAGATTAGCATTTATATGCAGTGCAGTTGTTGGAAGATATAAGGCATGGGGAGATAGTCTTTATCTCAGCAGAGCATTGCAATTATATGGTTTTTGGGTTAAATTATCAAGAATTCCAGGCAAACTGGCAATTTTGAACTGGAGTAGTAACATAGGAGAGAAGAAGAGAGTGTTAAGGAATATCAGTCTATAATAGAACAAATTAGAAATTATTTGCATGACATTTCCCTTGGCTGTTTCCAGGGAAGCTTCCAGAGAACACAAACACAAGCACCTGTCCTGCTGTGCACCTGCCAGAGGTGTGTTTGGTTTGCCCCTGGAATCCTGTAGGAAAATTCATTCCTTTTGGATCAGAAGGGCCCTGGGTGATTGGTTCAACCCTCTCCAGCCTCTTCTTGAGCTCTCTTTGCTGTGGCTTAAAACTATGTGAGGGAGGTTTAGGCTGGATTTTAGGAAAAGGTTCTTCCTCCGGAGGGTGCTGGGTACTGAACAGGCTCCCCAGGGAATGGGCACAGCCCTGAGGCTGCCAGAGCTGCAGGAGCAGTTGGACAATGCTCTCAGGGACAGCCTGGGATTGTTGGGGTGTCTGTGCAGGGCCAGGAGTGGATGATGATCCTCTGGGTTCCTTACCAGCTCTGGATATTCTGTGATTATAGCACTGTGCAGAGTGGCTTCCATCCCAAAGGTGGTGTTTCCTCTCTGCTTGGCCTCACTTGGGCTTTCTTCACCTCTTCCTGGTGGAATCTTCTCCTTGTGCACCACCACTGTTCACACACAGTCCTGATCTCCACTTCTTCTCACCCAGCAATTCCTCAGTCAATCTGAAGCAGTTGCACTCCCATGGAGTTTTTATCAATGTGTCTTGAAACAGTTCACGGCTAATTAAGCCTCTGAGCACCACTGTGAAGTAGGGCAATGTTAGTTTGCCATGTCTGTAAGGGGGCATAGTAACAGCTTTAATGAGCTTTACCTGCATAGCTGTAAAACCATTATTAACATTTTTAATAAAGCAGATTCTCTGGGCCTGCCAGTGCTGCTCATTCCCATCAGTGGGATCACTCAGCAGGAACAGCTCAGAACCAGCACCAGTCAGTAGAATCTAAATTACTGGAGCTATTAAGTGTTCTCACTCTCAGCAGTGCATTTAAGGGATAGAGGGGTCAGAGGTGCAGAGCAGAGGAGCTGGAGAGCTCTGGCTATCAATTACCCCATTTCCAGATGCTTTTATTGGTCCATACAACATTTCTCCTATAAAAGAACGTGGGCAGTACACCTGACAGACTCCCTTCCCTGACAGTGTCCTGACATCCTGCTGTCACCTGTGTCCATGGAGGTTGGTCATGGAGGTGGGGTCAAAAACATGCAAACCAGTTTCTTGGTGTTTCTAGATAATTCTGCCCATGATTTCTGTGATTAAAAGAGGAAGAGCAGCTGAACCATCTGTGTCTGAGCCTCCAGCTCACAGCAGCTTTCTCAGAGTGCCAGAATGAACCAGAGGAAGACTAAGAAATTCCTGCAGGAGAATCAGCTGGGCTCTGTCACTGTTATTTTAGTGGTTTTGCTGCTCTTTACCTAAGTGCTGTGTGTATTTACTAACTGAATACTGCTGGCTTTGTGTTTTGATTTTGACCACAGCACAACAGTTCCTCGATGCCCTGGCTGAAGAATTTGGCTCTTCACAGATATTGAGCAGAGCTTGAGGCAAATACTGGCATCAGGGGCTTGAGGACATTCAGAACACCCTTCTGTTGTGGAGTTACTCCATGTATTCATCAAATGATCCTGTCACCTTGCTGCCACTAAAAACCACACCTGGATCTAGGCCCTGCCTGAGGAGCAGAGCTACAGCTCCCAGTGGAGTTTGTGTGTTCAGTAATTGGTAAAAATGAAATTCCTAGCTTGGAGCAGGGCAGAAGAAAATGTGTGTTTCTCAGTAATAAAGGGATATTGGCTTGTATTATGTAATTAATTTTAAAATGTTTATAACGGAAAAATACTGGTCAGAAAAAGAACAACTTTCACATCCTTGGTAGGGCCTGAATTGTGATGTGGGGAAAGAACAGAGACAACAAAACCCACTCCACCACCATGAGGTTTTTAAGCTGCTTCTGGTTGTTAGCTTGCTGTTACCTTCTATTACCGGTTGCAAAGGGCTGTGAGTTTCTTCTGTTTATAAGTGAAGAAAAAAGAAAACCTCAAGTGCTGTGTATTCCTTGATGGGATTTAGTGAAAGAATTTAATCACATTCTTTGTAATAACTGATTGAAATGCAATGCTTCTATTCTGTGTTTAGTGGTCCTTTTAAAAATCAGAATATTTTTGTGTATTTCTGTTTAGTGTTTTTATTCCTCCATCTTATAGAGGAGCTTTTTCTTGTGTAAAACCCACTTTTTTCTTTCACCTTTGATATGTTGAATGCCTTTGATTTTTGACTTCAGTCAGCTGGAATCTGCATGTTAAAGGAGACCAGAATATGAAGGATACATAGTAAATATGGTTCAGAGCTAAGTTCTCCCCATTATTTTCTCTGCATGGCTTTAGAAAATGATTTATCACACATTTAGTATTCAGAGCTACTATTTCATGAGGATATTCAGAGAATCCTTGAGTGCTTTGGGTTGGAAAGGACCTTAAAGCTCATCCAGCTCCACCTTCCGCTGTCCCAGGTTGCTCAGAGCTCCATCCAGCCTGGCCTTGGACACTTCCAGGGATGGGGCAACCCCAGCTTCTCTGGGCAACCTAAATAAGGACAATTGAGTGCTTTCAGTAAGTCTGTATATTCACTGCTTGAGATGCTCTACCTGGCTCAAGCTTTTGAGGTTTGACAAAGAATTTGTGAATATTCCTCTGCTATGTCCCCAGTGTCAGTGCTGAAGGAGCAGCTCAGCTCTCCTGCTCCTCTCCCTGCAGGAATTCCAGGCATGCACAAGTCTGGTGTTTAGAAAGAGGGCTGACCAAACTTCAACAATGGTTTCCCTGGGTGAAAAGCTATTGGAAAATAGGCCTGGAAATAAGAAGTTTTTCTTTGACAACGCTTAAAACCTTTTAGCCAAAGCTTATTTTCATATAATGATTTCTAGACCTCATTAAACAAGCTACCTGGCAACTTGCAGCCTAATTTTGAGCTCAGTTTGGTTCTGTTCTAGGGAGATTGTTCTGTGCTCCTCACCGTTGGATGCACGTCCTCCTGAAATACAGTTTGTTCTTTTCCCCTGCTTTCTATGCACAGGAATATGTTTCAGTCTGTTATAATGTATTATTTTTAATGCAAAGGGAATGAACATTAGGCTCAATTAGGAAAGAATAGAAAAGGGAAAGGAAAGTAGTGGAATGTGTGATGCTTTCTGGGCTGGGAGGATTTTTGTGGCTTTGCACCTTGCCAGAGCACAATTCCTACACAGTTTTCCCTGGTGATCTTTGTTCCTGGAGAGGAAAATTGGTGGTTCTCTCAGTTGTGGAGCTCTTAGGTGGCCTGAATTACTCTGCTGTGTCAGCTCTGTGTGGGCACTGCACAGAATAGGAATCTGAGCCTGGCCTGGTGTTCTGTGACAATTGCAGGCTGGTGGGAATCACAGGTTTTATGTGTTTTTTTGAGATTTTGTCCCAGTGTTTGTGTCTGTGACCCAGATCTGTTCCTGGTACTGGTGGATCTGAAGGTCACTGAGGGCTATTTCAGGAGGTCGAACACACCCACAGCTGGATTTAAACACAGCTATGTTGCAATGTCACTGTGGTGTGGTGGCTGAGCTTTGTTGTACATAAGAGACATTTCTGGGGAGGAGATGCCCCAGAATCCCAAAATCATTTGGGTCAGGAAATTCCTCCCAGAACCATCGAGTCCAACCTGTGCGAAATCGCGACCGTGTCACCACTGAGTGCCACATGGAACACGTTCCTTGGACGCCTCCAGGGATGGGGACTCCAAACCACCCTGGGCAGCCCCTTCCAAAGCCTGACCACCCTTCCTGGGAAGAAATTCCTCCTGATTTCCAACCTGACCCTCCCTTGGCCCACCTTGGTGCAGTGTCCTGCCAGGGAGGTGCAGAGAGCAGGACGTGAGACGTCCCTCTGGCCATGGCTTCTCGCTGTTATCCGAGTTCACCAAGCAAGAAAGATCGTGAGAGACATCTTGGAGTGACTGAGATTGGAGACCTTCAAGTGTCCTGAGCAGGGACAGAGCCTGTGTTGCAGGCTTGAGCACCATCCCACATTCCCAAAGCTTTTCCTGCCCAGGAGCTGTTGGCTGGGAAAGGAGCCCGTGTCTGGTGCAGATGTCACTGCTGCTTTGTTTGTCAGGATTCTGTATTTATACACAGCACGTTTCGGGAGGATTTGGAAGCAGCTTGGTATTTTTGTTCTCTAATTTGCTATTTTGCCTACTAGAAAGAGGCTACATCAGCGTTTTGGACCACGTTCAGGCCTGCTGTAAATAGATGCAGCTTCCTTTCAATCAGTGACATTGTCAACGCTTGTATCGGGGCTAAACGTGGCTATTTTTGGCTCTGCTCTCTCACCTAGTCACTCCTGTTTGCTTTAATAAGATTTTTATTTACTCCTGTTAAAAGGTTACTTGAATCTGATGCTCATAAAATTCCAGTTAGAATTAGATAAGTCATTTTCTCCGGGTGTTTTATGATGGAGTTCCTCGCTGTTGTTCTGTTTAATTTTATTTATTATTCCGTGCTCTCAGCTAACTGACAGGGATGAAGAGGTGGTGTTGTGGCTGCAGGTGACCTTTAGACTGCTGGAGGAGGCAGAGGCCAGTGCTGGCCCTGTGGCTGCTGCCCTGGGGGGACATTGGCAGGAAAATGCTACGGAAGTGGAAAATGAGAAGGTGGCTTTAGTCCTGCTGAGTGGCCCTAGTGATGCCATATCTGGGCTGTGGTGTTCAGTTCTGGTCTCCACTGGTCAAGAAAGACAGGGAGCTCCTGGAGAGGGTCCAGTGGAGGCCACAAACATGATGAGGGGTCTGGAGTGTGTGGCTGGTCACCAGCAGCATTTGTGTTCTTTGATTGTGGGAAGGGCTGAATTCTGGAGACAAAAACCAGGGGTGGAGGGATGCTGTTGATTAGAGTTAGGATTTCATGCAAAATTCCTGTGGTCATGCTGGAAAACCACAATTATTTGAAATAAATACTGAAGTAAACATTCATGTTGTGTTTTAAAGAGATGGGTTAACTTGGTTCCCCTCCTTGTGCCCTCCAAGCTTGTGACAGGGACCTTGTCTAGCTGGGGCTGAGCTCTGTGAGTACCTGGTTCTGGGTGAGCTGCCTGACCTCAATCTGCTCTCCCCACCAGCACATCCCTTCCTGCTTGTGAGCCTCTGCAAACCTCAAAGGTGGCCTTCATCCCTCCTTGAAAGACATTTTGCCTTGGTAATTAAAGTCAGTGCAATTCATGGCACTTGGCAAATTTGTCTTGGGATTGTCCATACAGAGCTAAAGGGGAAAATGGTTGTCCACAGGCTGGGAGCCCAGAGGAGCTGCGTGCTGCCTCACACTCTGTGTGTGTATTATTGATATCATCCATCACTTTGGTGTTGCCAGAAGAAGCTCTTAAAAAATATTTTTCCTTTCCCTTAAGAACCAGTGATCTGGTTGTTGCAGAAATTATATAGTTATAGCAGAAGGAATCTTTAAAGCCAAAGCTGTCAGCATCTTTATTTCATAAATAATTGCTGGTTCTTTTTAGCTGTTACTTAACGCTATCATTTTATTAATTCCTGCTTTCTGTTCCTGGGCTTATTTTTCTGTGTGCTGTTAACTGTGCTTATTGTGCTCCTCGTCAGCTCCCCCTGAACTTCTTAAAACTCCTGTCACTTACTCAATGCTGCATCTGTCACTTCGTTGTGCCATTATGTGAGAGCTGCAGTTTCTGGCTGATCATTTTTCACTCAATCCAAGAGCAGCAGTAAAGGAGGAGATTTCCTTTGTGCTGCAGGGGAAGTGCAGGGTCTGTTGATAGAATGGGAGGTCAAAACAGAAACAATTCCAGTCTGGGGAACATTAGGCTCTAATTGGATTTGTCTGAATTATAGAATTACTGAATGGTTTGGGTTGGAGGGGACCTTAAAGATCATCAATGAGTAGGAACACCTTCTACTATCCCAGGTTGCTCCAAGCCCTGTCCAACCTAGCCTTGGACACTTCCAGGGATGGGACAGCCACAGCTTCTCTGGACAACCTGTGCCAGGGCCTCAGCACCTTCACAGGGAATGATTTCTTCCATATATCTCACCTAAATTTCCCTTTCAGCCTGAAGCCATTCCCCCTTGTCCCGTCACTCCAGTTCCTGATGCAAAATCCCTCTCCAGCTTCTTTGTAGCCCCTTCAGATCCTGGAATGTGCTGTGAGGTCCTTAACCAACCTTCTCTTCCCCAGGCTGAGCAGCCTCAGCTCTCAGTCTGTATATTTTGGGTGTATCTGGGTTTTTGCAGAGCAGTGCCAAGGGGCCTCAGGGAGGAGCAGCCCGTGTCCTGTGGCTGCATAAGCCTCTGATTGTTCCCTGTGCCATGAGCTTGGGAACCTCTTCTTTCTCTGCCATAATTAAATTTTAAAAGTTTGGAAAATACTAAGCAGGGCTGGAATGTTTGGCGTGGCCTTGCTGGAAATGTGTGTTGGTATATTTTCACACTCCTCCCACAGTTGTCTTTGTGGTTTATTGTTGTGTTTTTTTGTTGTTTGTGGGTTTTTTTGGGCACCAGCCAGGAGCTGGGACCAGGCCAGGGATTTTTCTTTCACTGCATTCAGAGCTGTTTGTGCCACTCTTCAGTCTCTTAATTACCCAATCTTTGGTTCATTGTCCTAGAAGAGTTCAGTCCATTCAGCAGGATTCTGCTCCGTGCTGCTGCTGGTTCCGTCATGTGGGAAATAAGGAATTTGAATCAGCTCCCAAAATTTCACTTTTTGTCCTCAAAAAGCCTAGCTGGCAAGGAGAGGTGGAGGTGCACGGTCTGGCTGAGGAGATGGGGGACTTTGTGTGGGATTGGCACTGATGGGGACATTTGTGACACAGATTGCTGTGTGAAATTCCAGGGTAGCAGGTGCCAGCTCAGAGGCAGGGAAAGACAGAGCTTCCATGGGATGAGGCTTGTGACAGTGCATTAAAATGCTCCTAATGGAAGATTCTCATCTGCAGCCTGCCGGGGTCATGCTCTAAATTACTTGCAAAGGAACTGTAAAGACCCTGATGTAATTTATTGAGCAATAAAACCCATTAGAGGTAACATGAACCGGTAATTCTGAAATGGGAGTGCAGAAGAGGTTGTGCTTCATCAGTGAAATGTAGGTAAATCTCTTACAAAAAAACCCCAAAACGTGAATAGTGTCTAGTTTTTACTGGGGGGAAAAAAAGAAGAAAATGTGGTCTGTGAAGAGGAGCAGGATATTTTGGTGCATTATGGAAATGCCTCATAAAATCCTCAGCAGGTGGAAGGAGTAATGGGCTTAATACACCTGTGGGAGGTGAGGCAGGCTTGGGATCCTTTTGTGCTGGAAATGAAGAGCTGGAATCAGAATCCTAAACCTTGGCAACTGGGGGTGCTCACACAGGTTTACAAGCCCTGTGGTGGAACTCAGGTGGTTTCATGAGCCTTTTTACAAGTGTAATAAGACAAGTTTTTCTGATTTTCCTGTTTTTCTTTCCAGGATTTTTGCTCTTTAAAGACTATTGCATGAATGAGATCGATGAAGCTGTCCCTCAGCTGAAGTTCTACGAGGAGGTGAGTGCTGCTGATGGAGGTTTGGGGCTGTGCAGGGAGTGAGGCTGAGGGAGGCTGTCCTGCTCCTGCTCCATCAGGGAATGCTGAGAGAGAAGGAGAGGGAGATTGAAGCAGTGTGGGCTGGTAGAAGAGGACCTGGGATGAATTTGTTGGTGTTGGGGTGACACTGAAACCCTTCAGGTCCTTCCCAGCAGTTTTCCACCTGTGGGAAAGGCAGCAGGGGGGGATTGTGGAGGGATGAGGGGTGGGAGCTGCTCAGATGGTTCAGGAGCTGCTGTGGCAGAGGGGACACGAGAGGTGGCTTCAGATGGATGAGTTGTGTCCCTTGTCAGGAGATACCCAGTGAAGGAGCTGACAGGTGCTGTGCAGGGCACATCCCAAAGGATCAATAATTCCAAGGAATGCCCTGGCCCTCTCCAGCTTCTGCTGCTGCAGGGTCTGAGCTCCATGGCTCCATTCATTCATTCATTCCTTGTTACATTTGTGATACTGAATAAACCCAGTGAATCCTGTCCCAGGTGCTGATTTCAGGGCAGACATGCCCATGCCTGATGCTCAGGGTGAATTAGAGCTGGGATAGCCTTGGCTGCCTCACTCATGAGCTGAGAATTTAACTTTTTTTCTTGCTATCAGCACAAACAGCTGGTATCAATTTGGAGATCAGTACTCCATTCCCCCACTCAGATCAGATACCTGCTGTCAATAAAGAATCTTTTTCTATCATTTCAATCTCTTTATACACTGAAGATATCACTGTCATAAGTAATCCAAAAAGGCCTGTTGTACCAGATTATTTAGCAAGATATTTTTGGCTGCCTCTTTATCTCTGAAACAATTCAAAATTGTATTTTTAGGTTATTAGCAAAATGTTGCCTCAAAAGAATTTCAGTGCTTTGTCATGTACTTCTGGAAAAATCCCATTAAAGATATTTAAAGAGAGGTTCATTGTGTTTTCCTGTGTGACATACCGGATCCAGGAGCTTTTCCTTTTTTTATATATTTGATTTACTTGCTGCATTTATTACACATAGAATAATCTGAGTACATTGCTACATTAAAAATTGCTTGATGTAGAAGAGCTCTGTACTCCAGGGATTTCATATCACTGCAGCTGGAGTCACGATCAGGCATTTAACAGGATGAGTGATTCATCCCGATTGGTTTCAGAAGGAAAAGAAAAGAAATTGAAAAGAAAAATGGGGGGAAATGGGGAAAAAAAAAAGGAAAAAAAGAGCTTCTAAATACTTGAAAACAAATGCATTCTGATCCCAGTTTTTGAGGAGATCCTTTTGATTTCTGGGGGGCTTTGCTGAAACCCCTGAACACTGACTGGGGAGTTGGGTCCTTTATGAACCAAACATTGAGGGATAGGAGGTTGTGCTCAAATAAGACGATCAGATATCCATCAGGCTTCCTCCTGTACTGCTAATTATTTTGTGTCATTGCATTAATTAAAAGTGTTTCTTGGGCAAAGACATTTTGAGTCATTTTAATTATAAATTGGTATCAAGGGGGAAGCAGCACAGATGGCACATTGGGGTGGGACTGGTGCCTTATCATGTCAGCAAACACGAGCAGTACAGCTAGAAAGATACTGAGATTAATTAATGTTCCACCTCCAGAGGTAGGTTGGTTTCAGTTTGTCTCTTGAGAATTGGACTCGATGATCTTGGTGGTTTTTTCCCAACCTAAGCAATGCTGGGATTGTGTGGCACAGAGCAGATCTGCTCACTGCCAGGGGTCTGGATCCCAGGGATTCACAGGCTGATGCTGGAATGTCCAGAAAGTCTGTGCTGAGTCTTTCCCCTTGCATGTTTTTTTTACATTTTGCTACTTCTGGAAGAACTCTTTCCCTAAATATGCTCCAGAGGACCCTTGGACTGGGTGAACTTTTTGTTTTGGAACTGGTTGTCAGGTTCTGTTCTGTAAATGAACTGTCTGGGATTGCTGGAACACACTGATCTCCCGCAGCACACCTGAGGAAACTTGATGTGTTTTGTAAAATTGTCTTTTAGCCACCTTTAGGGTTCAAATCCACAATGTAACTGAGCTATGTGAACATTTTGAAATGTGCTTTATATGCTTTCTTGGACATCTGTACCAGATGTGCTGTGATCAGGGTATTTTTGGTTGGAAGGAACCTCTCAGCCCGTTGAGTCCCACTGTTCACTCAGCACTGCCAAGGCCACCAGTGAGCATGTCCCCAAATGCCACATCCTGTTAAATCCCTGCAGGAATGGGGACTGCACCAATGCCCTGGGCACCTGTACCAGGGCTGGAAAATTCCAATATTAAAGGGAAATCCCAGCCGTAACTGTGCTGTCGCAGGTGATTTTTCATCAATAAAGAAAACAACAAAATAAAACTTCAGCCCAAGTCCTGTATTGACCCAATGAATGAGAAATCACAAGGAAAGGTGTGGTGTGTGCTTGTGCTGCAGATCAAGGAGTATGAGAAGCTGGACTCGGAGGAGGAGCGGCTGTCGCGGAGCCGGCAGATCTACGACACTTACATCATGAAGGAGCTGCTCTCCTGTTCCCACGTGGGTATCCTGCCCTTTCCCCCCTCCCTGGCAGCAGTTCCATCTGGATTTCCCTTTGAAATCCAGGATCTGGGTTTGGCCCAATTCAGAATGTTGCTTATTTAGTTTTATTTTTATTTTTTGAGGTGTAAAGGTTGGTGGCGTGCTGCAATTTTTATTACACTTAGTGGCCCGCAAAGGAAGTATCAGGAGATTTTTCTGGTTTATGTTTCTTTAGACTAAATGTCTGTTTCCAAAAGGATGAAATAAATGCAGGGTGTGTGTATAGAGATGTGGCTAAAGTCACTGAAAAGACACATTTCCTCTAGCTGTGGTCTGGGCCCATTGATCTGTTCTTAACAGTTTCATGTGCTCTCATTTGAAAGAAGGATTTGCAGGGTGTTGTACCCTGGTGGTATCATGCTTTGGGTGGAGGGTTTAAGCTTTTCTTTTTTTTTCTTTACCCAAAATGCATTATTTTATTAGTAAAAAGTTCGTGTCTGCTTCTGGCTCTGGAGCTGTGCCTGTAAATGGGATTTTTCATGGATTTGTTAAAGGAGGATCATCATCCCCTTTGATTTTTACCTTCCTCCTCCTCATATTCCCCTCTTCTGCCTTTCTGCTTCAAAATAATCCTGTTAGTGGATCATTCTGCACATTTCACACAATATTGACTGTAATATACCTGTGGGAGGCCCTATTGATTCCCCTTGGGGTCGGTGTTTCCGTGTGGGGAAAAAGAACAACAGTGCTCTGATCTGAAATGAAACTCCTGACAGTTCCATCTGTTTGAAATCTTCCTTTTTCTTTTCCTAAAGCCTTTCTCAAAACAAGCTGTAGATCATGTACAAACACATTTAGCCAAGAAACAAGTGCCAGCCAGCCTTTTCCAGGTGAGCTTTCACAGTCTGAACATTCAGCTTCTCTGACAGAAAGTGGCTGTTTAGATACTCTTTAAAGAAACAGAATAAATGGGACTGGTACATATTCTGTGCTTTAAGTGGGATTGAAATGCTTTTCCAAGTCAAAATTACAATTTACTCTTCTTATCTATAATATTTTCAAGCACATTTAGAAAAGCAAACTATACCTTGGTGTGTGAACAGAAGAGTTTTTATAGTTGTGTAATTTTGAGCCATTAAATGATTTAGAGTAAATAACTTTCCATCAGGAAGATGCTCATCCTGTCAGGGTGAACTGAGCAATGGAGAAATAGTTTTATCCATCATGGGGGTGTTTGTAAGCTTAAGTGTCTTTTATCTAAATCTTATGTATTTTTATGTGCTGAAAAAATGTGGAGGTTGCCCCTGCCTGATGTCTCTTGTGCTCCTGAGCTGTTCTGGCTGTTGCCATGAGCTGGAAATTGGTGATTGCAGTGCTGGGGGATGTCTCAGCACTATCTGGGGGGAGGTTGTGCCCTGACACACCCAGGGGAGGGATTTCCCTGGAAAAAGTCACCTGTGATTTCAAGGTGCTGATCTCTCAGCAAGGACAGAGAGGAGAGAAGCACCACAGAGATGAGGGAGCAGCTCTGGGAAGTTTGGATTCCACAGGGGTGACAATTTATTGGTTAAATACATTTGGAAGAAGAATTTTTTGCCCTCGCATCCCTTAAGGTTTTCTGGCTCATGAAAATATTTTGTGGTTGACTTCAGGGCACCTGCTCAGATTCCAAAAGCCAAATAAAGCTAAAATGCTTTGTCGAGGCTTCTGTGTAATGGATGGGATTGAAAAAAGCCATTTATTGTCTGCTTAAATACTAATTGTGTTTCCTCACCCTTTTTAGCCATATATAGAAGAAATTTGTGATAGTCTCCGAGGAAAAATATTTCAAAAATTTATGGAAAGGTATGAACATGGAATATTACCTGAATTATCTGCCTGCTGTAGTGGGAAGCCAGGTCCTTTCATTACTGCTGTAAATAAGGCTAAAAAATATGTATTAATGCATGGTTAATCAAATTAACCCAGCTTTGTGGGATATCCTGATCAGAGTCAGGATGTGTGAGTGGAACAGCTGGAAAGCTCAGGGATTTTTCAGTCAGGGCACACAGTGGTTGGAGTTTGGGTTGAGAAAAGGCAGAACTGGGGTTTTGGGGATATTCTGTGTAATAAAGGTGTAATAAAGAATTGAAAGCACAAGTCTGGCTCAGCAGAGCAGCCCTTTCCTGCTCCTGTGTCTGGCTCTGGAAAGCTCAGCTGCCACCCAGCAACACCCAAATCCATTTTCTAAACTGGTTTGGTGCCATTCTGTGATAATTATAAAAATGCCTCCATGAAGCTATTTTTTCTTACTTTGGAAATAAATACTTAATTATTCATGTAGGAATAAGCAACTATTTTATTATTTTTTTTCCCAAAGCCTGTGGTATTGCTGATGTCTTCCCTATTTTAACATAAAATGAGTTTAAAGTGTTCCTTGGAGTACAGGGAGGTTCATTAACATAAATCTAGCTGCCTGTGTTTTTTTTATAATTATCTTTCTCTTGATGTAATTTAAATGTTTGTTAGTTCCAAACATAGTTGTTTAAATATTGAAAACCATCTTTGAATGTTTGAAAACCATGCAAGAGAGCTGTGGGGACACAGTGAGCACTTCCAGGGATAAGGTTATCTGCTCTCTTTCTCTCCCAAGGATGTAGAACATGGAGTGTGCTCTGCCTAGGAATTGTTTTTCTTGGTGGGGGTAAGATTACAGTTGGTGAAAGGAAGGCTGTCATTTATTAAATACCACCCCACGCCCTAGCTCAGACTAGATTTTAAATATCAGAGTCTTGACATTTCCTGTAATACTCTACACAATAGTCTCAGACAACTTTTAAACTTTTTTTTTTTTCTTTTGCAGTGACAAGTTTACTAGATTTTGTCAATGGAAAAATGTAGAGCTAAATATTCATGTAAGTACTTACAAGTATATTTATCTTGTCAGAGGCTGATACAGGAAAGAGAATGTTCAGTTTTGAATCCTGCTCTGCAAAGGCCTCATTAAGGAGGGTGGTGGATGTCACTGCTCTGCTATTCTTAGGCACAGCCCTGATGATTCCTGTCTGGACGTCCCCTCTGCCTTCCTCAGCTAATAGAATTTTGATTTTTTTAATGGCTGAAAGAGCTGAAGTGCCAGAATTGCTGCTCTTTATCAGTCCCAATCCCTGTCCACCTCCCTTTCCCAGTCCAGTCCGTGATCCCAGCACCCTCTGAGCCCCTTCCCTTGGCCTCAGCTTTTGTCCCTCTGCACTTCTGTGTGACAACTTGGGCTGCAAAAATAGCCCTGAGTGAGACTGGCAGATTTT
Organism: Hypocryptadius cinnamomeus; assembly: GCA_013400635.1. Classification (NCBI taxonomy): domain Eukaryota; kingdom Metazoa; phylum Chordata; class Aves; order Passeriformes; family Zosteropidae; genus Hypocryptadius; species Hypocryptadius cinnamomeus. Next base: position 16,949 of record VYZP01064242.1, on the reverse strand, counting down.
GGGAACAGCAGCCTCATTCCCCTTGGTGCTACTTCACACTGTAGTGCTTCCAAGTACATGGAAATATCAACAATAAGGGGCTCCTTTTCCAGCACAGTAAATGCTGTTGAATTACAGTTGAGGATCTCAACACATTCATGGATCATTTAAATGTTTTCACAGTAAGTTTTTTTAATGCTGGAAAAATGAAGGTTTTGTTTTGTTGTTTGTTTCCATTTGCAGCTGACCATGAATGATTTTAGTGTACATAGAATAATAGGAAGAGGGGGATTTGGTGAAGTGTACGGCTGCAGAAAAGCAGACACTGGAAAAATGTGAGTATCACACACTGTGAGGCAGAGGTGATTGTAAACTCTGGACTAGGGAGGAAATCCTTCCAATCATTTCTTAGGAAATCACTGGGAAGCAGCATCACGTTGCTGTAAAGTTCTTTGTGATGAAGTTTTATCCCCAGAATTCTGATTCCTGGCTCAGTGGATCCTGTTCCATGCCAGGCAGGGGCTCAGTGTCACACAGCTCCTGGGCACGTGGAAATGTCCTGTCAAAACCAGTGGAAGATGCAGATGTGTTAAAATCAGCTGTGTGATCCAGCAATTCCCTGGATCAGAGGATATTCCTGTGGAACCCATGGTGGCTGCTCAGGTGTCACCTGCCCCAGGTGGAGCTGGGGGTGCTGCAGGAACCTCTCCCCAAATCTGGGCAGTCAGGGCTGTGTGCTGCTCCCAAACTGGGGAATTCCATCAGTGCCTGTCCCAGGTGTGGTGAAAGCAGAGATCCTGCTGCCATTTGGAAGGGAATATCCCACTGCTGGACTTGTGCTTCCCAGAGCTCTCCATGGGAGCTCCAGGGTCAGCCCTGGGTGTGTTTTATTCTTTTTGTCATCTTACCATTCACACACCTCCCCTGATTATGAGATTTCCATTTCTAGGCATCATTGTCCCATTGTGTTCTGATTGAACATCTGGGCATGGATTTAACCAGTTGTTCTCAGTATTTTGACCATTTCTTTATTTACACCCTAGCCTTTCATCTTGCTTTTCTCCTAACAATTTTAGTCCACAGCCCATCCTTAAACATTTCCCTTCCAAGTGAGCAGGGCATGTGTGAGGTGCCCTGTGTCTGGCTCTTCTGGCATTTATGTGTGCCTGACATCCTTGATAATAATAAACTTCTGACTCTTAACAAGTAGAAGACATCTTAATGTTGCTATTATTATAGTCAGTATTTCTGCAATGACTTCAATTATTTATATTAATACTCTTACTAACAACGCTGGCTTTATTCTTGCTTTGGTACTTGTTGTCCATGTACAGTTCATTCATTTGTCCATGTACAAAAATAAACATTTTATTTAGCTTGAGGCATGCTCAGCAGGCAGTTCTCAGAGTCCCAGCCATCTCCATGTCTGAGCAGGGCTCTGGCAGGAGGTGAATAAACCCTTGGGAAGTGAGAAGGACAGGAAAAGTGAAGAAAAGGACAGGTTTTATTAGATATAAATAGAGCAAAGGGAAGCAAAACGTGTGAAAACCAACCTTCTTTTTCAAATTTGAAGCAAAACTTAAGATGAGGTTCAGCTTCTGGGTAGAGGTTTGGTTTAATTCTTTCTTGATCCAAACCTGTGTGCCCATCCCTAACCCAGCTCTCATCCCCTCTAGGCTGCCTCTGCTGCACTTAGAGCCTGCAGACTTGATTTGGGACAGGTTCCCAGAGAAGCTGTGGCTGTCCCATCCCTGGAAGTGTCCAAGGCTGGGTTGGGTGGGGCTTGGAGCAGCCTGGGATAGTGGAAGGTGTCCCTGCCCATGAATTTAAGATCCCTTCCCACCCAAACCATTCTGTGATTTCCATCAGCCTTGGACACCCCCAGTGCCTCTCTCTGGTCAGGGCAGGGTCAGGGGTTGTTTTTACTCACCCTTCACAGACTCCTCAGCAGGAACACATGGATATATTCCCAGCCTGGAAACTTAAAATTCACCCTCACTCCCCCACTCCCAACACATTGATGTCAGGAATGACGTGGCTGCTTTTGGGAACTGGAGCTCCCAAAAGATGAGGCTCTGGGGCTGGATGGGGATGGGCATTGCAGCACTGCTGTCATGTGGTGATTTCCTAAAAATCCATGAGTGCCCATGCCCAGGAGTCTTCTGTGGAAGAGCACACGTGTCCTTCTCACTGATGTCTATTAATGAACTCACCCAACAGCTTGGAAAAATACCCAGCCTGGATCATATCCTCCTGTGGTTGGTGGTTGTTAGGGTAACATCCTTTGTGAGCAAAATTTTATTAATTTGTGTAGCACAGATGGTAGAAGACTAAAAAAGCTTTCTTGTGTATATCTGACTTTTTTTTCTGAGTAGAAAGAAAATTAAGGAGAAAAAAAAATATATAAAACTCAGCATGTGTTCAAGATATTGCTTTCCTGATAGAGTTGAAACTGTTGGAATTAAATGGTACCATAACAGAGTTTCTGTTACTTAATTCCTAAGGCAGATCCTTGCTTGTAGGTATGAGAAAATGAATATATGTTGTGTAATTCCCATCTCACTGCAATGGTTTCGACATGGAATTATTTGTAAAGCACATTTCTCTGTCAGGAGGCTTCTGCTGGAAATGTGTTAATCCTGGGAGATTTTGGAGATTTTATGTTTAGCCTGAAATGATGTTTTTAGTCCTGGGTTTAAGTTTTTCAGGAGCTTGCTTACAGGATCCTGTGAATGTGCATGGCCTGGCTGCCAGTGAATAGTCCTGACAGAGATTTTTGGTGCTTTTTCTGAATGGTTATTTTTTTTTCAGGTATGCAATGAAATGTTTAGATAAGAAGAGAATCAAGATGAAGCAAGGAGAAACATTAGCCTTAAATGAAAGAATTATGCTGTCTCTTGTCAGTACAGGAGTAAGTATCACTATGATATTCTTTCTTCCTTCCATATAATGTAAAAGCTGTTACATATGATGCATATTCCATCAATTCCCTTGTGTGACATGCAAAAATTAACCCCCACTGGAGCCTCCCCCTGATTCTTGCAATGTGTGTGAAATGAGAAGGGAAAACCAAACTTGCTTGATCAGTTTGGGTCCTACAGAATGAGCATCTTTGCTGCAGAGGCTTGAGGGGGTGCCCATTTCTGAGGTAATTCATCCTCCCACCCTCCTGATGTTTTAAATATCCTTTTTAAGCATTTTTGTTTGAAACTTTTCCAAAACACGATTTTGTCTTGTAAAAAAGATTCTTTTTTTTTTTTTTGTAGAGTTAGATAGTACTTTGGTGGGATCTAAAGTGCTCCTGGAGACAAAACTCCAGTTCATCTTCCATCTTCTCTTTCCTGTTACTCTGATATCCAATTTTTCCCTTGTTGTTTTCTGTGTACTGTAGCTGAGTCAAGGTGTACTGTTGTATTTGGAGGGACCCTCGTGGCAGGAAGGAATGATGAATCTGGCTCCATGTTCTCAGAAGGCTAATTTATTATTTTATGATACTATATTATATTAAAGAATACTAAACTAAGTATACTAAAGAATACAGAAAGGATACTTACAGAAGGCTAAAAAGATAATAATGAAACTTGTGACTCTCTCTAGAGTCCCGACACAGCTTGGCCCTGATTGGCCAATGAGACAAAACAACTCACAGCAGAATCCAATAAACAATCTCCAAACACATTCCACAAGAGCAAAACACAGGAGAACCAATGAGATAAGAATTGTTTTCGTTTTTCTCTGAAGCTTCTCAGCTTCCCAGGAGAAAAACCCTGGGTGAAGGGATTTTTCCAGAGAATGTGAATGCCACAGTGTACCAAGCCATCTGCTCTGTTTATAAATTGGATTAAAATGAGATGAATTAAAATCTAAAGTTGAAACCATCACTGGTGTGTGCAAAAAGCCAGCAGCTGCCTGGTGTTGGCTCCCCAGCCCTGGGGTCACTGGCTGGTGGCTGAGGTGTGTTGGGCTCAGAGCAATTCCAGGCAGGATGGGAGGTGGCTCTGCCCTCCCTGCAGTGACACCGTGGTTGCCATGGCTACGGGTGATGCTGGCAGGAAGGTTCACTCCCCTCACCTTGTGGTGCATGAATTAAACACTCAGTGTGGGAGCACAGCCCCCGTGCCCACAGACACGGGAGGGATGAGGATGAGGAGGAGTTGTGTGTGTTTTTGTACAAGAGCTGTGCAAAGAGCAGCATTCCCTGCGTGGCACAGAGCAGTGGCCTTTGTTCTGTGACACCAGGGCTGTGTCCCCAGAGATCAGGGGGTCTTCTCTGTGGGACAGACCTTGAAGATCCTCAAATCCAGGCATTATCCCCACATTGCCATGGCCACCACTAAGCCAAGGAGAGCTTCCAGTTCCTAAAGGGGCTCCAGGAGAGCTGGAGAGGATCTTGGGATAAGGGAGATTGGCTTCCCACTGCCAGAGGGCAGGCTTAGATGGGATATTAGGAAGGAATTACTCTCAGTGAGGGTGGGCAGGCCCTGGCACAGGGTGCCCAGAGAAGCTGTGGCTGTCCCATCCCTGAAGTGTCCCAGCCCAGGTTGGACAGGGCTTGGAACAGCCTGGGATAGTGGAAGGTGTCCCTGCCTTGCAGGGGTATAACTGGATTAATTTGAAGGTCCTTTCCAACCCAAATCATTCTGGGATCTGTAATTTATCCCTTCAGGCTTTTTGATCAAGTTACCTGTTTTCACCAGAGATAGGTTGTGGTTTGTCCAAGTGTGTCAGGATTCCTGAAAACCAGTGGGGAGTGGGTCTGCAGTAGAGACTAGACAAGGAATCGAGGCAAATGAGTAATAATTGTCCCATTAACCTTAATTTGTGATTCTGTGGCTCTAGCACTCAATGTGAATTTGCATGTCTAGAGATTCCAAGAGAAAATAGTTCAGGAGCTGCAGGTGGTGGCAGTTTTCTTACAGACCAGCACTCAGTGAGGCTTTAAGCTGGGGCAGCAGCAGGAGGAAACATTTGTTTCTTTTGTTAAGGATTAGCAGCTCATTAGAGTGACATTTCTTTCAGATTCTCAGAAATCTGAAGGACTTTGAAGAAAGGCTTTGTATAAAGTGCTGCTCATTCAGGTCAGGTACACCTGGGCAGGAGAGGCTGGAGCACTTGGAATATGCAGAATGGGATAGGTTTGAAGGTGGTGGAATAAGAGAATTCCTTCAATCCTTGAACAGAAGCTGGGAAGCTGCAGTGGCTCGTGGTGAGCCCAGGGACAATTCTGCACTGCCCAGAGCAGAATGGAACTGGGAAATCCATCACAGTACAATTAGTCCTTTAACTGGGAATCCAGATGTCTCTGCAAAATGCATAATAACAGCTGTGCAGATGACACAGCTGGTTGTGTAATCAGTTCTGTTAATCCACCTCAAGCCCTGGCATTCCCCAGCACCCTGGAGCAGGGAGCTGCCATGCTGGAGTCAGTCATGGCTGTGTGGTGAGAGCAGCTTTCCATGGGCTTAGAGAGAGCAGCAGTTTCCAGCGGGTTCAGGAGTACAACAGGCACCTCTGCAGAGCATCTGGAGCCTCTTGGATGGCCCTGGTGGCACCAAACTGGGCTCTGCAGGGCTCAGTCTCCATTGGTGCCTTTGCTGTGTCACTGTGGTGTAACGGGGACAAACTGTCACTGAGCTTTGGGTTTCCTCTTCTGCAAGACACAGGCCCCATCTTCCCCTCCCACAGGCTGGGAAGGCATTGTGAAATCCTTGGAAGGTCACAGAGTAGGGAAAAGATTTTACTTTCTGTTAAAAAGAAAAATATATTTAATTTCTGTAGTAGCCAATATTTGCCTGATTTCTGTTGAAAACTGGAACATGGAAATCACCAAGGTGCTGATGGAGCCTATGAAACCAGCCAGTCCCAAGGTGCTTGTGGAGGAATGGTTATTCCATGAATCTTTTCCTGGGGGTAGGAGGGGATCATTCCATCTGTGTTGCAAGACCAGGGGCTGTGCAAGGCTGTGCCTCCTCTCTGTTGTGGCTCCCAGTATTTTCTTTCTAAAAAAACCTCAGCACTTCAGCTGCCTTACCCAGATCTTCTTGAGCTGATTTTATGATGGCTGCATTCAAGATTTCCTACAAGGGATGAGAAATATAATCCCAGAATATCCTCAGTTGGAGGGCCCTGCCCAGGACACCCCAGGAGATCAATAATCTGGTTTTTTGGAGCAGAACAGGTACTTGGTTGGTTTTCAGTGTTTCAAGCAGTGACACATCTTTGGGTGACATGTCAGGACAGAGCTGCCCTCCAGTTAAACTGGGACTCAGCTGCTCTGAGCTCTGAACACCTTTGTCCCCTGTTTGCTGTCACTTTGTGCCCCAAAGCCCAGTGCTTGGCTTTCAGGAAAGAGTCAAAACCAAAGGTTTCCTCCTAGAGCACTTTTTAGTGTGCTAATGTCTTTATAAGTATCACATTTCTACTTTTTTTTAATGGTTGCTCTAATATTTTTTTTTCTTTCCACATGATTTATTGCCACAAATTTGACTTCAGCAGTTCTCTGGATTCAATCCAAGATTGTTTGGATGTAAGGAACTCTTTCCAAACTGGTCTTAATTCACACATTAATGTCATAATGTTGCTTATTTTCATCAGAGCAGAAAGTTGACTGCTATGAAGAATTGCTCTCCTGGGAAATTGGTTTTATTGCTTTATGTGTTCTTTAAAAAAATAACTGTAGGGTTTTGTTTTTTTTTTTTAGTTTTTATGCTGCAGAATACTCTTTTGCTGTGTTTTTTGTGTCAGGAAAATACTGCAGTACAGTTTTTCTCTCTGTTAAGCAAGGAGAAGGTAGTGATGAAATTAGGAATGCTTGCACAAAAATGAGTTATGCATCACATTTACACTTCCAGATAACTTCTATTTTTAAAATCCATAAAAATATAAGCAAGCTATGTTCTGGTGTAGAAAAACCTTTTTATTTGTCTGTGTGTGGTGTTTAAATTCTACCACTAAATCCTTCTGGATAATTAGATTGCTGTGAAATTTTAGGAGCTCTGCTTGGGGACAGTTCTGAATTACCCAGTCGATGCAGGAAATTAAGTTAATAATTCTGCTAAAGCTGCTGTTGTGAAGTTAAGTGGCAGCTACAATAGTCCCCAACACAGAGTTCATAACCAGAGGTGGTATCTTNGATTCATCATTCCTTCCTTCATCGGGACACCCCACAAATACAATACCCTGGTACTGTGGGGATCCCTGAAATATAATTTATATATGTAAAGATACATAAATAATATATATGAAGACATAAACATTCTTATAAATATTAAGATTTAGATATAATATATAATATATTATTATATAATATATTAAGATATATTATTTATATAATATAAGATTGTATAAATTCATAAAGATTTAGAAATATATTTCTGTCCAACCCCATGGAAGGATGGAGGGGCTCTGAAGTGTCCCTGTCCCTCACTTTCCTCTCTCTGGAGCCGCCCCGCGCTGCCCAAGGCCGCCGTGTTTTGCTGTTTCTAAATTGGGAAGGGAGCAAGTTCCTGTCAGAGATTCCCAGAGCTTTCCCTGCTCCATCCTGCAGCTCCAGGACATTGTTGGAGCCACGTGAGGCTCTGCTTCCTGCAGGGTGTCCTGGGCTGCTCTGCCTTTGGGATCGGATGTGGGATGGGCAGCCCAGCCCAGGCTGGCCTGGAACACAGCCATTCCCAAAGGGATCACTGCAGACCCACCACACAGCCCTGCTGTGGTACCACAAGGTGTCCCTGCCCATGGCAGGGGCTTGGGATGAGATGAGCTTTAAGGTGCCTCCCAACCCAAAGCATTCCATGGTTCCATCCCATATGGCTTTGGAGGAGAAGTTGAGGAGGTGACAGCCACCCCCTGGTTGTTAGCCAAGAGCCCCCTGGCTTGTGCCAGCAGGACCAGAGCAGGTCCATTCTTCATGGAAAGGGTTCTCCAGCCCTGGCACAGCTGCCCAGAGCAGTGGTGGAGTCACATCCCAGGAAGAATTTAACAAATATGTGGATTTAACAGATGTGGCACTTGGGAACATGGGTTGGTGGGGGCCTTGGCTGAATCCCTCAGTCTCAGAGGGGTTTTCCAACCTCAGCAATTCCATAATTCTGAATTAGCCCTTGTTTCCAGCACAGGCCTGGTGCAGAGGAAGGTCTGCCAGCTGCTGCCATGGGGTGTTGAATGTGTGTCATGGAGGTACCAGCACATGAGCAGACCTTGGGAGCAAAGATGTTTTTCCAGTGGAATTTTTTATGGCTGCTTGTCTTAAACATGGGGTAAATTGAGGTTAAGGTGCATTAGGATGTGAGGTGTAACCCATCCCTGCCCTGGCTGCTCTGCTCTGACCTCCTAAACCTGCTCCCACAGCCCTTGTGTTGTGGATTTTGCAGGATCTGAATGTTGCTGTAGCTGCTTCCTGAACATTGTAATGCTCCAGAATCCCAGCTCCTGCCTGGTGTGTTCACATTCCTTCAGTCCTCTGTTGGAAATGCTGCTGGGGGGGCCAAACACTTTCACTGTCACCTGGGCAGGGCCCTCCTAGGGGGACAGAGGTTACCAGTGTAGCTGCATTTCAGGAGAGAACTTGGGAATACTGGCAAATAGCACAGGAAAAACATCAGCTGCATTTTTAGCTTCCCTAAGTCATACTTTGCTTTTTGCCTGAGGTGAACCTCTTTGCTCTTCCCTTGCAGGACTGTCCTTTTATAGTCTGTATGACCTATGCCTTCCACACCCCTGACAAGCTCTGCTTCATTCTGGACCTCATGAATGGTAAGCAAGGCTTGTTCAGATGATGATGATGATGATGTTACAGAAATTTTGGCAGGAGGATTGCTGAAATGGTTGGTCCCTCAAGCCTGGGCTGCTCTATGAACTGATTTATTCTGCTCTCCACAAACCAATGTGTGGTACAGCCTTTGCTTATGTGGAAATCCTCTGCTGGATTAGTCACTGAATGCAAATGTTTATCAAATAAATGCATTTTAAAATGGAGTTTCAGACTGATCAAGTCTCTGGATGAACTTTCTCAGCTATTTTGTCACCACACAGATTTGCAGAGGGTGGGGCTGTGTGATCTTCAGGTAATAAGAACCTACAAAAGCTGAGCTGTTCCCCCACAGTGTCACCCTGTCTGCCTGCAGGGTAAGATTTTACTGTTCACTTAATTACATCTCCATTCTCATTTCAGGAGGAGATTTGCACTACCACCTCTCCCAGCATGGAGTGTTTTCTGAAAAAGAGATGAGGTTTTATGCTACTGAAATCATCCTGGGGTTAGAGCACATGCACAATCGCTTCGTGGTGTACAGAGACCTGAAGGTAAGGGCTGGTGGGTGCCTGAATCCACACAGCCCTCAGATAACTTCCATGGATTACCCTTCCTGAAGCCTTTCCTTGGCAGGATTATTTCTTTATCTGCCTGATTTTTGTACTGAGTTTTCCAAGTCGTTCTAATCTGTGCCATTATCCAGTTTAACCAGCCTGGGAGAGGCTTCCTGGGGGTAACAGTAAATCCTGTGAAGTGTTACTGATCTCCCTGATGGGAATAATTTAGAGGATATACTGTATTTCTGGGAGCCCTGAAGGAGGCCTTTGTGTGTGTAACAGGGGACAACAGCAGGAGAGGTGCTGGGGGATTTCACTGGCACTTGGGAATCAAGGACAGGTCCCAGAGAAGAGTCCCTGGACCAGGTGACAGCACAAGGGGATGGAAGTCTGCCCAGAGACTGAGAATAAAAGGTGTGAGAGCCACACACAGACCCTGCTGTGAAGAAACCAAAAGCAGCTTGAGGCTAGAATGGATTATTCATTTATTACCTGCTTTGTGTTCAAACCTTGCCTGGTTATTCCCTTCTGTTACTCAGTATTTCATAACCTATGGAGTTGATGGTAGTGCTCTGTGAGAACTGGGATTTTTATCTAGGAAGTTCCTGGTATATTGATGTTAAATAAAAAAAGGCAATTACCAATTGCCAGGAAGTACTGATGTTTGAGTTGCTGTGCTGTGAGAGTTTGCAGTTGTCAGCTGGGGAATATCAAGCATTCACCTCCTTCTCTTGGTTTCCAGCCTGCAAATATCCTGCTGGATGAACATGGGCACGTGAGGATATCAGACCTTGGGCTGGCTTGTGACTTTTCCAAAAAGAAGCCACATGCCAGTGTGTAAGTATCATGTCTGGGATCTTTGCTGCACATACAGGCATTGCTAAATCCATCCTGAATTTGTCTTTATAACTTAACTTTGCCTGAAGGGGAGGAATGACACTTGTGTGGCCCAGGCTTGCTGAGCTGGTGGCTCTGATGAGGTTTTTTGGGCTCCTCTCCCTGTTTTCCTGCACAGTTGTAGCAGCTGATGTGTAGGCATGGCTGGGAGATGACACATTATTTCGGGATGATTCACTGCTCAGAGAAGAACCTGACTGAGTTAAAGTACCAGATTGCTTTAATTGTCCCAACCTGGTAATTAAATATTCCCAAACTGACTAAAATCCTGGATTTATTGTGTCTTTCTGGATCTTCATGGAACTGGAGGCAAATTATGTTATTTTCTGCCTCTCACCATCAGGATTTAACTGGGATCTGAATTCCTGGAGTTGGGTGTGGATTCACATCTTACCTGGCACGTTTCATTCTTAGGTCCTCAATTGCCCTGATTTAGTCTTGGAATTTATGCAAAAAGGAAAACTCCAGCCTGTCACACCTTAAGAGATTTGCAATTCAGTAGCTTCTTGAAAAAAGTCCATATGTTTTGAGTATATCAAGGGTAAAAGCAATACCTGGTGGCTGCTTCTAGTGGTGCCCAGGGGTGACTTCAGGAGTGTCCTGTGCTCACACAGGTGACACATAAAACCCATTGGAAGCAAAATAAGGTGGTTAAAATGAATTCTTTCCACACTGGGCTGTCTTATTGAGAGAATACTGGTTTTTAATGATTTTTTCCCCTGTGATAATGTTGGATGTAATGAATGCTTTGTGCTGTTGTGCTCTGCAGAGGAACCCACGGGTACATGGCCCCCGAGGTGCTGCAGAAGGGCACAGCCTACGACAGCAGTGCTGACTGGTTCTCCCTGGGCTGCATGCTCTTCAAGCTGCTGAGGGGGTGAGTGGGGCTCCTGCCTTGCCTTTGGGAGCCTTGGGGCCTCTCTGGGTGTCCCTTGGAATAGCAGGACATCGTGTGTCACAGATTCTCTGAAGTGATCCCTCAGTGCTGGCCCATGTGTGACAAAACCAGGCTTTTTCTTCCAAACCGAACCAAACCAAACCCAACCCAAGCACCCTGTAGTTGCTACAGGTGAGGAAGGCACTTCTGTCTGCTCTTTGCACTGCTGCAGACAGCAGTTTGCTCCTCTCTGGCAGTGTTTTAAATGCTGAGATATTGCTCCTTGGAGTGCTCTAAGCAGCCCTGTCAAATCGTGGGTTTGTGTTGAGAGCTGATGTTGTGGAGGAGCTCTTGGCTGCACTGGTGCTACACAGCCTTCCCTCCTGCAGGGTTTGGGCCAGGTACAAGGTGTGGATCCTTCCATTGGCTGAATCTGGCCTGTTACCTTACCAGTGTCCAAAGGTACATGATAATTACAGCTTTGTCAGCAATTACCTCCTCATTAAACTTAGGTGTCTAGAATTGATTAATGCCCTGGGATTTATCTGAGCAGTCAACAAGCAATGATGGGCAAGTGCTTGTTGAAAATAGCATTCTCAGTGTTAATGGCAAACCAGAAGAAATCTGAGGCTTTTCACAGTGCTTCTCTATAAAGATTGATCATTAGGTCATCCTGTGTCCTCACACATAATTAATTATAAGCTTTTATCTCCATGCAGACACCGTACAAAGGAAGGTCAGTGTGTGACTCGTGAATTGAACTCTAGAACTGTATCAATTTAACATTAATTGTGCACAAAGCAGACTATGTAAGGGTGCAAATAAAGAGAGAAGTGGTGTTTAAATTGCCAGTCTTTGGGCTGTGATTGTCCCTGGCAGAGATGTTCAGAGTGGTATCAGTGCTCAGCCAGAAGCCAGAGCATTATTCACGGTGAACTCTCATTCCTCATCTGTTCTGAAGCCAATTAAACATGTCCCAAAACAAGGGCTGGGCACATGGTGCCATTTCTCGGTATTTGGTAAATTTAGTTTGGCACAGAATCTGCCCATAAGTCGCCAGTGAATCATTTTCTTCCCTGATCTACTCAGAGCCTTCTTGTCAGAGTACATGAGGCTGTGTGGGAACCATTTACCTGTCATGCTGAAAAGAGAAAAATTTAAGTCCTGGTCCATCCATTGCATTCATCAATCAGAACATTTTTAAGAATAAAAGGAAAGTAACTTGGGAGTAGCAGGTCTCTAGTTGAAACATGCTGGTACACTCTGCCATGTGGTAAGCCAGAATGCTTTAGAATAGCTAATTAATGGAATTGATAAGTGAGTAACATTTTGATTGTGAAAAACATCATCCCCTCAAGGTTTTAAAGAAAAGAAGCAGGGAATATGTCCTAAATATAATCAAAATATCTCTTACTACAATACTGCTTCTTTCACGAAGGACTGTGTGATAAATCTCTAATGGGTCACAGTCTTTCATAGCTTAGAGGAAAATTCAAATTCAAGCCAGAATTATAAAGCAGGAAAGGGATGAAGCAGATAATTTACAAGATACCATCAGATATCTTCCCAGTGGCTGATGCTGTGGGATCTGTAATCTCTTATCTCTTTACTCTCCATGATGGGGAATGGTGAGTTCAGTGGGTCATGCTCACCTTCTCTATAGAAGTCCTTGGATTTAAATCGCTGTGGGTGATGGCTGCTTGGGGTTTCCTTGTTAGCTGAAAACTGTTCAGGTTTTTGGGAGATAGATGCAATTAGTGAGGCATTTGAAGCACATCTTTAAGGCCAGATCACTGTGGAAGAATTACCCAACTTTCTACTCACCTTCCTGTGGATCAGATTGCTCTGCAGGACGAGAGCGATGAGGGGGCAGGATGGGACTAACAGGATGCTCCACTCTTTCCTGGCATTGCCACAGCTGAAATACCCTGATGTGCTGAGGATTTACATTTATTTATTAGCATTCTTTTTCTTCTTTCAACAGGCACAGCCCTTTCAGGCAGCACAAAACCAAAGATAAGCATGAGATTGACCGGATGACGCTCACCGTGGTAAGGCCTGGCCCCAGTGACATCCCTGTGTTCCTTGAGTTCCCATTTCCCCTAAAACTGGAACTGCCCACCCCCTGCTCTCCCAGAGAGCTGTATCTGCACATGGGAGAGCTGTTTCCAAACACCAGCAGAGACAAGAAAGCAGAACCACTTCCATCATGGAGTATCTCTTTGTATTTCCTTTCTCCACAGAACGTGGAGCTCCCGGATTCCTTTTCTCCCGAGCTGAAGTCCCTTCTGGAAGGGCTCCTGCAGAGGGATGTGAGCAAGAGGCTTGGATGCCAAGGAAGAAGGTAGGTGTTGTCTTCTCCTTGGACCTCTGCCTTGAAAAATTTCCACTTCTCTGTCAATGAGTGAAAATCTGCTTCCTGTTGTCAGGATTTTAATTTTGGAAAGAGAACATTAAAAAGGGCTGCTGCATGGAATTATATTTCAGATTCCTTCAGTTTGGACATGTTTTTTGGACAATTTCTGTCCTTAAAGCCTTTCCCTGAGTTCCCTGCAGTCATGCTTGCATTGGGTGGTGTTCCTACTTCTCATCCCTCGGTTGTTTTTCTGGTTTTGCCTGATCTGTTTTGGCATGAAATCATATGACTTGACTCAGACATACTGATAGGAAAAATTTATTGCTTATATTGTATCTGTAATGATAGGAGCATATTACAAAAAAAACCAAACCAAAAACCAATCCCAAAACCACCAAGCAAAAAGCTTCGAGTATTGCTGGTGCTGCCTGTGTCACTTGATTATTCTGAGAAAAAGAGTTTTTGTATTGTTTTTTGACTACAAAACACTCCTTGCTCCTGCCAGGCTCACCTTGCTTGTAGCTGTTCATGAAATTGTTATCTCCTGCTTAAAAAGCCAGTGTGAGACTGAGAGAGAAAAGGAGTAAACAACTGTTGAGAAAGCATTGAGATGTGTGATAACAGGTCACACCTGAGCCTGGGGCTGGCTCCAGTTCCAGCGGGAGATTCAGAGGGTTTTTGTTTTGGAGCTCTCTTTGATAATGACTTGAAATTGCTTTTGCCTGGGAGATAACAAGAGTAGTTGATTATTTTCCCATAAAACTTGTATAATGTGAAATGGTGTGGAGTAATCTGGTTATTTACAAGCAGTGATGGGGATCTGACCCAGAGCAGTGTTTGGGATCTGACCAGATCCATGTTTGGGATCTGACCCAGAGCAGTGTTTAGGATCTGACTCAGAGCATTTTTGGGATCTCACCCAGATCCATGTTTGGGATCTCACCCAGAGCAGTGTTGGGATCTGACCCAGATCCATGTTTGGGATCTGACTCAGAGCATTTTTGGGATCTCACCCAGAGCAGTGTTGGGATCTGACACAGTGGAACATTGTTTGCTGTTGGAAGTGATGGAGTGCCATCAGGAGTTCTTGCCTGCCAGCCCTAGAGCACTGTTCCAAGTGTTTCTACCTGCAAATCTTCTCTCCTGTTGTTTACTGAAGAATTCTTACTTTTTTTTTTTTTTTTTTTGCAAAAAAGAACATTCCCCTGATGTTCTCAAGTGATAGAGGTGTGACCTTTGAGGGCTTTGTATACCTTGAATACACTTGAAAAGCTCCTTCATTTGTTGACTTCAGTCACTTCTGTTTTGCAGCGCACAAGAAGTAAAGGAACATCCTTTCTTCAAAGGCATTGATTGGCAGCAAGTCTATTTACAGAAGGTAAAGGATAAAGACAGTAATTTTACTGACTTATAAAGCAGTAAAAGGAAAATAAACCCAAACAGGTACTGGACAGAAAACTTGAGGGTCACAGTGCCCAGCACGAATGCTCACTCACACAAATACAGGAAGGGTTGTTGATGAATATTCATTGCTACAGATCTTCCTGATTGTTAGGAGTAAATAATGACATTTCCAGGCTCAAATGACTGCATGTTTCCTTTCCTTTGCTGTCTCTAAACTGGGGAGTTTTATCCCCAGATTTTTGAAGGAGCTCTAATTAAAAGAAGTGCCAACAATTTTGCACTGAAGTTTAATTCTAAGGGGGGCACTCTGGCACAGTCAGGTGTAATCTGTGCAAAAAATATAAAGGTTGTGCATGACTACAGAATGGAGTTAAATAATACCCATTAATTTGTCTCTAATGATGCTGATTTCAATTTCTAGTACCCTCCCCCCTTGATTCCTCCCCGGGGAGAAGTCAATGCAGCAGATGCTTTTGATATTGGCTCCTTTGATGAAGAGGACACTAAAGGCATTAAGGTACCCAACTCTCAGTGCTGGAGGGTGGCACTGGGACTGCTGTGCTTGGCTTTCCTTGTGTGTGTGGCATTCCTTTGCTTCAGGGCTCTGGATGTGCAAGGAATTCCTTCAGGCTGTGAGAATCAATCCATGCTGGTACCTTGGGCTGGTTCCCCTGTTTGTTGTTGCTTGCCAAGTCCTTAAGTTTTTAGGTTTAACTGAAATCTACTTTCTTACCAAAGGTTTTATGTGGTGAAGGAAATACTTCAAATGGTCAGGAAGGAATTGGGAGAGCCTCAGTTTTTCAAGAATACCTTATGGTTTGTGTGTTTAAAAGTTGGGATTTGTTTCTGGTAGTTTGGAGAAATGGAGCTAAACCTTATTTTAATAGCTGAGTGGTCAGAGAGTGCTGGGGAGAAACCTTAAAAATGACAAACTGTGTCAATAGTAGCAATGTCATAAGTTAGAAAAGCAGTACAAGAAATTTTCAGGTTCTGATATTATCCAAAAGGTAATGAAAATAATATCAATTATATTAAAAATAGAGAAGTTTGAGCTGCTGGCCCCTTTGGGACTCACATGAAGGGGGTGCCCCCCTGTGAATTCCTCCACTCTCTGAAGTTTCCCTGGGACTTTGGGGCAGCAGGGCTTGGGTCAGTGCCCTTCTTTGTTTTCATCACCCATTTCTGCAGTAGAACAGACCTCGTTCTTGTTCTTACAGAAGTGAGTCAGGAGGGAAACTAATTGTTCTAAACTTTATAAGGAAAAAGCCCCATTAAGTACTCACTGAGCCTAAAAGGGAGCTCGTCTGTCAATGTCACCTGCTGTGGTGACAGAAGTTGGCACAGAAAGGTGCAGAGAGCCCAGGATGTTCTTTATCCCAGAAAATTCCACATCTTCAGCATCAATGTTAACCTGGCAGGATTCCAGTCTGCTGTAATTCTGCAATGCCAGGATTCAGAGGAGCATTTTGCAAGGCAGAACCAGGGAGTCTTTTTATTTCTTGAGGGGCTCAGAGATTCTCAATAACATGATTTAGTGAGAGCTCCTGTCATGGAATGTGAATCACCAGCAG
The DNA here is from genome assembly GCA_013400635.1 of Hypocryptadius cinnamomeus. Classification (NCBI taxonomy): domain Eukaryota; kingdom Metazoa; phylum Chordata; class Aves; order Passeriformes; family Zosteropidae; genus Hypocryptadius; species Hypocryptadius cinnamomeus. The sequence goes on along the minus strand of VYZP01064242.1, from coordinate 559 downwards.
GTCAGTGCTGTGTCATCTCCAGTTTGATCTCAGAATCTCATAGCTCAGGCTGCCCAGGGGATAAATTTACCCTTGGGGGTGAGTCAGGGAGGGACAGCACAGCCCTCCTGGGTGTCACAGGCTTCCAGAGGGGACAGGAGGATTCCTGCCTGAGACAGCTGCCAGCGAGGTGCCAGGAGCCCTCTCTGCCCTGGGCACCACAGTTTGAGCCCCTTGCTCTCCTCCCTGCTCCCTGGGGTTGAATTTATCCTGCAGAGTGTCCTGTGGCCCCCAGAAGAGCATGTGAGCTTTGGGGTTATGAGGGGGGAGCCCTCAGGGGGTGCCTGTGGCTGTTCCCCCTCCCTCAGGTGCTGCAGGGAGTCCCTGCAATTGCAGAGAGATCTTCTGGGTGTGTATTTTCCTGCTGGGATATAGCATGGATCTCTGAAAAGGAGGAGAATATCTATTCCAGAAGTGTCTGACCTGACTGCAGCAGGAGAATTAAGCTGTTCCTGCAGCTGTTGGTGCTGCAACCACACAGCTTTGAACTCCTCCAGGGATGGGCACTCCACCACTGCCC
>VYZP01064240.1:15000-51602 GCA_013400635.1 Hypocryptadius cinnamomeus | reverse complement strand
TAAGAGGCCATTGCAACTTTGTGACCTTCAGTGACAAGCAACATTTCTCCTCCTGCCTTCCACTTTAAAATAGTTACCCATTCATTTACTGTTTATTTTGATGTGTTATGAGCTGCTTAAAAAACTGGAAAAAGCGGGTGCTGACTTGCAGGGTGTCAGCAGCAAGGTGGGCAGCTGAGCCCTGGGCTCTTCCGACTGTTGTGTGCAGGTCCCTCCATCCTTCCTTGCACCATTTCTCTCTATGCTTGGAGAGTTTCAGATATTCTGCAGCCATACATATGTCTGAGTTTTGTTTTCTATCCTGCTCAGATGAGGTGGAGAGTCAGCTTTTGTAGGCAGGTCCTATTGTGGTGGTTGCTCACAGTTGGTATTGGGAAGTGTGTCCTTTTTCCTTTCCAGATGTTCTCTGCTACCAAATAAGGGGAAAACATGTGTTTCCCAATGCTGTGATAAGTCAGAGGTATAAGTTACAGCTTTACCATATTGAGAAAGGAATGCAAAGTGCAACCTTCTCTATCAGCACTGAATGTTTAGACTTGAGCTAAAAGACATGGCAGTATTCACTAAAACAGGCTACATCACTATACAGCAGGAGCAATGTCTTTTTTTGGCCTTTTAAATTTGTCTTTTGCATTAAAAGTATTTTTGTTAGTTAGATTTCTCATTAGATACAATTCTGTATTTTGTTCTTGTTCTCCTTGGCTAAAGTCCCTCAACTGGATCCAACCAAAAAAAAAAATTGTATCATCTCATTTTAGTTAACTTGCTTTCTCATATCATTTTTCTAATTTCTATGAACAGCTGAATTTATTTTAGTTAATAATAAACTATCTAAAAAAGGGGCACAGGAAAATTAAAATAAATAGAACTAATCTGTTCATCAGCTTGCTATTAGTATCATTTTTTTTCCCTTTCAGCATTTGTTTTTTCTTGTTTGGCTTAATGTACTGTCTTCTCTTAATGGAGTAAACCCAGCTCTTTTTGTTACCATGCTATCCTAAAGCAGGAAACAAGCTTTAAAAAAAGCATTATCAGCCAAATCAGCTACAAAATATGTTGCTAAGTTTCTAGTTTTTAGATAGCTATTAAATAAATAAAATCAGAAACAGTGACTGGCACTGAGAAACCTAAATCACCACAAAATCTGAAGCATTTCCTTCTGCCAGGATGTGGTAGATGTCGGGGAACTCTGTTAGCTGCTTTTTATCTTTACTGAAAGAAAAGCACAAAGAGCCAGAAGAAAGTTTGGAGATGTAACATAGCCTGTGGTACAACTTTTTCACATGAGCAAAGGAGCCAGGCCAGGGCTCTCAGAAGTGTCATTCTGGGTGAGTGCCAGTCACCTGTGAAGCTTGTAGGTACCTTCAGTGGTGTCCAGCTTTGTGTCTCCAGGGCTGAGGGAAGCCTTAAGCAGTTGTGGATGATTCTGAAAGCAGGAGTAAATTTCTTAAGGTGCCTTGCATCTGCCCTGGTTACAGCTCACAAGCAGAATGGGGATCAGGCACTCCTTCTTGGGCTGGGGCCTCAGACTTTGTGGTGCCAATGTCCCCAGGCTGTCACGGGTAGACCAGTGGCAAAGAGCCTCTCATTCCCATGGGAGGTGGCACTCCAAAGAGGACCCCATCTTTGGAGCAGCTACAGGGCTGCTCTTGCTGCTGGTCCAGCTGAGGCATTGAGCTCCAGTTCTTGCTGGAGCTCTCCAGAAAGCCTCTGGTTGCAACTGCAATGGCCCCTGCTAGCACACCACCTCCGTAGGCAAGGCCACTGTGCTTCCAGCTCCAGCAGGATCTTCAGTGGCAGATACTGCCATTGGCCTGTCTCATTGGTCTGTCCATCTGCTGAGCAGTTTGGTTTGGAAAAGCAGAAGACTGGGAATTCTGAACAATCCACAGATGTGGTATGGTCACAGATGTGCTGATGGGTGCTGCAAAGAAAGCATTTTCTTTTTCAACTGTCAGCACCGTCTGTGGCTTGACACAATATTTTATCTTCATTTTAAACTTTTTACTCATTATTAAAATATTTAAATTGGCTGGCGAGAAATCCTGTAGGAATACTATGAGTTTATTTCGGGGCAGCGGTGCTTAAAAGAGCCCCGTAAGCCATAAGCATAACCATGTATGGAGGCGGCAGGGATCAGTGCAGAGGAAAACTCACTGTCTGTTCAAATGTAATCCATATGTTAAAACTATAGGAAGTGTTTCTTAGTCAGATGGTTGGGCTAATATCAAGGAATGTTCCCTCGTGGGAGACCTAAATTTCAAGCTCACATAATGATAAGTGCTTTACTGAAGTAATCTTCAGTGTGATGTGGGGATTAAGAATATTGGTTTGGAAATTATGTGACATTTTGCCAGGTAATGGCCTTAGTTAATTTTGTGGGGCGGTGGGAAATAGTATTGGCCCCTTATCACACACACACAAGTATGCACACATTAAATATGAACCCCTCTGACATGGGTCTAGGGAACAGGGACATGTATTTGCCATCCAAGTGGATGTGCTACATGGTTACAGCTCAGGAACAGGGATTGACAAGCTGTGAATGTGATGCAGTATTTACTGGGAAATCAGACATGGAGGCAGCTTGACCATTCCCTTGCCTTTCCTCCAGCAATGTCATATAACGAGCACTGAAGTGCCAGAATTGCAGTTGGATGAAAAAATAGGTGGTTGAAAACTAATGGCTGAAAAAACTTTTTTCCCCCCTCCACTTTTTCAGATAAAATTTTGCTCCCAATCTGTGTTCAATTTTGCCTAGTTCTAGATCAGCCTGAAATGAGGTGCAAATTTGCAAAAGGAACAGCAAATGGCCGTTGAGACAAGCACAGGAGGTGGAGGTTGTGCAAGCGTCAAGCAGGTTTTGGGCACAGTTTGTGGTATAGTTTCTCTGAGAATCAGAATACAGTTCAACATGCTGGGATCAAGGCCAAGTTTTCAAAACAGCTCAGGGACACCTAGGTAAGGGGCTGAATTTTGGGCTCTCAGGCATAATGCAGGCAGATTTTTAGGATGCTGGTGGGAGCTGAGCTTCATCTCAAATACAAGTCCATACCAAGATCTTCATTCAGGCAGTTGTCAGTGAGAAGTGAGAAACTCCTCTGGTAAAAGTGAGCACAAATATGCAGAGATAATTTTTTTATTCCTCCAACAAATAAGTGTTACATTGCCAATATGTCCAGTCTGGAAAAACAATGATTACTACATTCAGATACTGTACTTGGGAGTTTTGTCCATTCTTGTTTATTATAAATATTCTTTGAGGATGGAGAACTTCAGTACATTGCTTTTTGGACACAGAAATAACTTAAAGCAGAGATCCAGCAACATGCAGTTTTTGATGTGAGGTGGTGATTGCTCTTAAAATTTCAGTAGTGATGCAGCTTGACACGCAGCTTTTGGGATAATAGATAAATTATTCAAGCAACTTAGCCAAACCTTTTTTTTTTCTTTTAATATGTCATGAATTCTGCATACTTGCTTCTGCTGCAAATTCCAGGGGATAGAAAAACATGCTAATATTTACTAGTCAACTTGATTGCATTTGACACAGTAGGCTTATAAAATAATTTCTTTAAGTGACTTTCAGTTTAAAAAGAAGGAAATCCTTAATCAGGTCAGCAGCAGTCTGTCTTTACCTCTTAAACAAATTCAGTGGGAAACTGCTGGAAGATTGATGATGATGATTAATATTTATTTATTTATATTACCATAGTTCCCCTAAAGCTCATGTTCCTCTTTTTGCTATGAGCGTGTGTTAACAAAAAGCATTTGCACTTCCAAGTGTTTACAGTCTATGCAATACTGCCTCAGAAAACTGCCAGTCTCAGTAAATGCTGTCAGAATGTTTGCTACAAGTTCTAGCTGCTTCAGACTTCTTGCCTTAAAAACAAAGAAAACTGACTCAAGACACTCTCTCTACTGTTATGTTAGTTCTATATTGTACCTTCTTTCTTAGCTACCGTGTTAAATTGCGGCTATAACAGCATGAAATGGAGTCTGAAAAAATACAGAATAGAACCAAAGGCAAATCATCTCTGAGCATGTCATGGCAAACTTCTTGCAAAAGTGATGTCATTTTTCAATACCATACAGGGCAGAACTTTGGATGAGTTGTGTGTATGCACATGCTATAGTTATTAAAGACTTTTAATATGCTACACCTCTCACGTCTTTTACACACAATTAAAAAACCCTAAAATATTTTTAACTTGTACAGGATAGGTGTTAACTTTGGGTATTTTAAAATATTTTTCATCAGCTGTAAAAGTGGTATTCAACGTTATATTAGGTTTACATTCAGAAGTATCAAGCATAATACCAGCACTATAAGAAAATAGAAATTCTTTTTCGGGTCTGTATTCTTATTTAGAATACGGGAACACTGGTGCTTTTTTTTTTTGTGGTGTTGCCATTCTTACTTCTTTCTTGAATCATGACTCATATTTATGACATGGCATGGATACTTCAAAAAGACACCTAAATTTAAGGAGAGTTGTGGATCCATTACTGTAAACAAACCAAATTTGACAGGAGAGAAAATTAACATATGCATTTACAAAAAATGGTAATGTATGGTAATAACATTTTAAAATCCTTGATATTGCAATGATATTAATATCTAAATTATGTGCTGAATTTCTGTTATGTTTTGCTTTAAAAATGTGCAAAGTACCTTTTTAGATTTAAATGGCACCTAAGCATATTCTTAAAATTAATCTGAGTAAAGATAAAGTTTGTTAACTGAAAGATTATTTTATGACATTTCCCTGAGATCTATGTTTACTTTATGTTAAAGTAAATATTTTTGTCAAAATGAACTAAATAAGAAAGAGTCTGAGGATAGAAGATGGGGAAAGTTCTTTTCCCAGCTAACAGCCTCTGAAAGGATGAGAGCTGAAGAGGTGGCTGATAGTACCTCTCACCTCCTCACCAATGGATCCCTTGCCCACATTCTTCTGGAGCATCCCTCTTTAGCCAGTACAGATTTTCCTGTGCTTAATCTGTGTTTCACTGTTGCTTTTTCTACATCATCATCATCATGCTGCCCACAAGTTTCTCTGTATATTGTGCAACTCCCTGTTATATGCCGTCAGCAGGAAACAGATCCATTACACAAGGGAGATCAAAATCACACATGGGTGTTCCAATTTATTACGCATCACTACTCAAGTTTCTCTGCTCTGGTTTGTTTCTTGAGAGCTGAGTTTAAGAAAAATCTCCCTTTTCTCTAAGTGGTTAAAAATGTTTCAGGAAAAAGAGATGTTGGTGTTTCACCATTGAAGCAGACTGATGTCGACAACACACCATTACTGAAACTGCATATTGATATTCACATGTCTGAAAACATAATCAGGTCATAGCAATTTCTCTGGTACTAATAAAGTGTCATCACACAACTTGTCCTCTCCACTCTTTGTCCTGGTTCCATGGGCCATGTTAAATGATGATTTATCACCCATGCTATGGCAAACTAGTTGAAGTTACCATATGGATGGTGCCTGTGAGTGTATCTACTTTCTGCATGTCTGGGTCGAAATACAAGTTCCCAGCGTATAGGTTTCTGACCCGAGTCACTGTTATGCCACACAGAAACCTGATGATTTTCCACAGTTCCCACTTGCTGCTCTGCTGTGAATTTTGCCTCCTCTCCACCTCCTGGCAGTATCTAGGCTGATGATTTGAAACAATTCTTTGTATAATATATGATGCTTTTTGAAGAGTGTAGAGCAGAAAGTGTTGTGCTTTTGATCACCTGTCAGGAGAAGAAAGTCAAGATAATCCTGACTGCAAGCCTGTATGACAACAAGCACAAGCAGATTTTGACTTATAGACATAAACAAAAGTATGTTTATAGGCAACTTTTGTGAAACAACATCTCCAACCGCTTTAGCTTTTGGCAATCTTGCTTTGCTAATGAGTTACCAATGGAAACAAAGGCTATATCTGTTCCTGTCAACAGGAACTCATAATAAGTAGAGACATATAAAGATGTGGAATGGGAACTGTGTGGGATTTTGGAGGCAGAAGTGGATCTTGGTTTGTTTGGTTTTTTATTTGTTTGGGTTTTTTTAATGAAGAGCTGATGTATAATTCTCTTCTTTTCTGGTTTAGGTTATACTGTAATCAATAGAAAGATTCCATTATGTAGAAATGGGAGCTGGGTGAAATCTTCAGGATGGGACTAATTATTAGGTCCTCCATGCTTTGTTTCTCCCAGTGAACTCATGTCTTCTAGGCAGGTTGCAAATTAAGTCTTGAACTCTTCCAGAAAAGAAAGCAAAGCACTGAAACCTCCAGTTTAGCTTACCTTTATCTGAGCCTGACATGGGTAAATAGTAGTTACTACACCACTAGGTGAGTTGGGTGGTGAAAGTGCATCAAATCTTTTAAATGATGTAAAATATCAATCGTGAGAATGTACTTCTTTTTTGTCCTGTAGAATGATTCATTTTCTTTTATTAGATATTGATGCTGTGAAACAGATTTACCTTTCCTGCCAAAAATACTGATCTATATATGTTTCAAGTATATATATGTGCAAACACACACACATATATATGCATATATATATTTATCTTTTATATTTTGTTAAAGATGTGTGTTCGTGTACACAGAGCAATTTCTCAACTGTAGTGTCCTAAAAGTAGTACAGCTTCTTTGCTCCAGCACTGTCTTTTGTTTAAGGAAGCGATCATTGATATTCCAAACACATCAACAGTTGTATCAGGCTGAAAGTCTCTCCCTGGTTCCTCACTGCCCCTCTGTCTGTGTCTAGGCTCTGAGGTTCTGCTGAGGGTGGAGGGACTGGGCAGCAGACAGATTTGGGGTCACCCCCTTAGCCTGGCCCAAAGTGTTCCCCTGCACCGAGAGGGCAACTTTCCATGGTTAAGTTGGGTCTTGTAGTAAGTGCTGTATAAATGCATCACTGTGCTTTAACAAAGCCTCCATCACACCCACATGAGGTGAGCTTTACCATAATGTGTTTTGATATCAACTGCTTTGGGCTTTTTCATGTTTCTCAAAAAAAAAGGGTGATAGGAAAACAATGGCTATGTCTATCCCTGTATGGAAAATGGTGCTAAAGGTCATCCCATGCCACTGAGGCCAGCTGATGTTTTTTAGTTATTTTAAACTGCCATAGTTTCTAGAACAAGATGACTGCATCCATACTGCCTTTTTGGGAGCAGTCCTTCGTCCACGCTACCTCCTGAGAATTATTTTTGCTAAACAGAATAGATATCATCCCAGTGATTTTTTTTCCCCCCCACAACTGCACAATATAGATAACTAAGCTCTAGTGTCTGGAAACATTTCTTGGCTCCATCTAGAAGAGAGTTAGCCAGTGGATTTATCTTCCCCATGGAATTTAGACACAAGTCTCACATAAATTGATGGGATTTACGAATACATTGCTCCACTGGAGTTAGCTTGTTTGTGGTTGCACAGAGGTTTCATTTATTTCAGTTTGTTTTGTACTATCCAAATGCACACAACCAAGCATAAAAACATCAACTAAAACTGCTGCTAAGAAAACAGGCCCTTTTTGAGTCAATTATTCTGCTGTGTTTAATCAGTTCTGATCAGGTTATGGAGAAAGCCAGTGAATTCATAGGTGGAAATGAGCGGAGTTATGGTGGTGAATTGGGATAGGACAGTGGAAAAAAAAAGTGTACTTTTTATGGAGTAATTATGTACACAAAAACACATTTTCCATCCCTGTTTCCCCCATTCTATGCTTTAATTTTTCTTGACATTGGCTCCATTATGGTATCGTATGAGTTTCGTCACAGAAGTAAATAACAGCTTGTTTCCTTGGGAGCGATTGAAAAACAGAGTAAAAACAGCACTTACTGTTTTTGAAAGTTGTCACATTGTCATGGCAGTGAAGTGTTGCATCATGTTGTCATGACAACTCAAATTATAAAAAATGATTTAAAGAAAAATAGAAGCAGTGCTCAATGATGAAAATCATTTAACATTAAAGATTTCAGCTTTTATTTTCTATCTTTTACTCTGCCTCTCTCCTTTTTTTTCTAAGAAATGGGCAACATTCAGGACTCTCAGCAAGTAAAGACTTGGAATACACAGTGACTCAGGCAGCCTTTTTTTTTTTTTCTCTCTCACTGAGACAGAGAGGGTGCAAGAATTGAAATGTGGAGGCAAGCACATTACTGGACCAAACCATCACTCTCCAGGACTGGGGAAAAGACAGAATGTGATAAAAAGGTGGTGTTTGTGCCTATTTGCACAATCTCCTCCTAAACAACTGCTTCAAATATATCAAGATAAACAGATATTACGCAGTCTGGATTTGTCAAGGATAAACAGCAGTGAGACTGCAGCATGTTCAACCTGTTTAGAGATTCTGGTGGAATTTCAAGAGCCCTCAGCAATGACCTGTTTCTGTTTCTCCCATCAAAATCAAGGAGCATTTACTTATTGTGCCAATGGTTGGAGAGGAGAAGTAGGTTAGTGCTGACCACTATTGAAATCCCATTCTCTTTGCAGAGTGTGCTTAGAATGAGTCAGACTGTTTTGAGGATGAGATTGAACCTCAGTTTCAGGATAAAATAAACAAACAAAAAAAGGTAAATTGTGCAGTTGGTCAGTTTGTGTAAAATAGCTGTCATCAAACTCTAAATGCTCATGTATAAACTGCAGACCAGCAGTGAAACTACTTGTTCTGAACAAGGTCAAGCAAAATTTGATTTATCTCTGTGCATTGGGCTTGTATACATTGTAACATGGCTTTATGCAATCCTTTTCTTGCATTTATGAAGGGAAGGATGTTTATATATGTCTGTAAAGTCATTTCTGCTCCTCCTGCTGTTACCCAGACTTGTCAGCATTTCAGCCTGTTTCAGACAAATTTACAGATGTACAGAGATAATGTTCCTGGATGTTTCAGGAAAACAGACTGCCTTATGAAGAGATCCTGTCCTGGGAGCTTTCTGCCCCAGGGCACGCAGCAGGAGCTCCTGGGATGACTTCAAAAAGAACTCATACAGGAAGCAGCTCTCATAAATGCCCCAAATACAGGAGGAGCTCCCTGTCAGTCATTGGAAAGATGTGTAGGTGACCAATTTTCACTCATTGTCACAAACCATCTAGTTTACCTGGGGAATAACCCACAAAGTAAAAATGGATTTCATGACATGAAATCTTGAGATAGTTAGAGACTACAGCAATTCTCTGTAAAGGATATGGGCACAGTTGTGGAGAAGGTCTTCCACTATTAGCCATGCTCTGAACATTTCTTAAACTATATCTCTCATATTTGTGAACTGGGAGAGCTGCTGTTATTAAAGGCCTTTGGCTTGGGTATTTGCACAATATTTCTGAATTGGAACATTTGAAGTGTTTTTGCTCCTAAAATCGTTTGGCTGTTACATTGAGCTGCCTTCCTTTTCACATTTCAGTACTTAAGCTGTTTTCAATAAAGTAAAACTAAGATCATAGTGGAAAGACGCAGTTTTTGTCCTCTTCATTTAAAATAAAGCAACTTTTATATTAAGTATAGACACAGACTTTTTATATGTTAGAGCTTAAAATTACAGTGAAGTGTAGTCATCTTAGGAACAAGAGAAAAATCTATGATATGTCACCCTGATTAATGGAAGTTTCAGAAGTTTACAAGAGGGGCTAGAAATGAAACATTTTGTTATCCCAAATGAGAGGTGCCTCTACAATTGTAGCAGATAGTTGAAGACAATCTGTTGCACTGCACTGACCGATGTGTTAGTCACTTCTGTCTCTCTCAGTCTTTGCCAGAATCTGCAATCCGTCTTTTAATTCTGTTTGATGCCTGTGCAGTGGCCTGACATGACCAGGTATCCTTGGCTTTACCCCTGGAGGGGAAAAAGAAAGTAAAGTGTAAATATACCTGAGCACCGAGAGACTTTTAGTTTTGCTTGAACTGTGTTGGTGGTGCAGATATGGTTTGAGTTGGATGTGGTGAATGAACATGGTTGTGAAGCTGGGAGAGTTATTTCCTGTGACAACCACCTCTACTGGCAGCATTTAGACTTGCTAGGAATGGAGGTGTAATGCTTTCCTTAATCCAACAGTAGTGCTGCAACTCTGTCTGAATTACACATGTGAAATGGCAGTGTCTACGTTCCTGAAGCTCACCCTGCCTTTGTGTCTGCACCTGGAACACAACAAAGTGGAGCCAGTATTTTCCAGCTGTCAGAAGTGCAGTCCTTCCCTTAGTAAATGGAAGCAAAGGCATGTTGTGCAGATTTACTGACCTGACTGATGCAAAATTGGTGATTCACTGTTAATTTTTCAGCACTACTTTCTCACCCACCATCCATTTGCTGTTTACTCCTGTGTTTAAGCTAGGTGGGAGAATGTATGGCTAAACTCCCATACACACAGTTAGATAAGTATGCTCTAAGCGAATGTTTATTAGTGTCTGTTTTCATGTATTCATCTAGAATTGTTTTTTACTGATGCACATTCCTGTCAACTCCGTGCTTTTCTTCACAGATACTTTAAATGAAAAGAGAGCAATGTGGAAATCATTTCAGGGCTGATTTTTCACATGAACTAGCTGCTAACTAATACTGTATGTAACTTTTTTTGATCTAATTGCATTGAGCTCAGTCTATCTAGTGCTGTCACTCCAAATCACCATTTTAAGAGCCATGCAAGTTGTAGCACGTTTCAGGCATTAATAGTGGCCAGGTAGTATTATGCTGTTTTTAATGAATGTCTGTTTTCTATTCTTTGCTCTGCTTTCTTTGGAAAGAGGCCCATGTAACAAAGTATTAAGAAAACACACTGCTGCCCTGGAATGTGTATATTAGCTGCAGATTATTTCCTATTAGCAGATTAACTGCGAGGCTATTGGCTCTGAAAGGTCTTTGAGAGTATTTTGTTTTGTAACTGATTCAAGCCATGGGAGAGAATTGCCACCCTGATTGGGAAGAAGAATTAGCTACTGTTGCCATGGCCACTGGAGCTCACAGTCTCATTGTTAACTCCAGTGCCCTCCGATGAGATGCCACAGCGTGAGCTCCTTGGCTTTGTTGAAGCCAAGGAGCTGATAGAATAAGGGGGTTTGGGCAGGCGAGGAGTGGGCTGGCAAAATCTCCTGGGGAAGATGTGAAATGTTTGGGCTTTTTATTTTTTTTTTCCCCTTCAAATTCGGTGTTTAATTTCAGACGTGTTGCTGTTTAACACTACCCCAGTGCTGCTGGGCTGTGAAATCTCTCCCTTTTTAGCAAAATGCTGCTCTGTGCCTTTTGGTAGGGAAGGGGCGAATCCCGCTCCCTGCGCAGCGGAGTGCCAGCCACAGCTCCAGAGCAGGGAGGAGGGTGGGTGGCAGCAGGGACACAGCTCCTTCCTGCACTCCAAAACATCTCTGTGTAGGGTTAGAAAGCACAACAGGGCCTGGAGAACCCAGAGAAAGGACCCCTTAGGGCTCTCGTAAACTACACTGGCTCTACTGCTGGCTGACTTGCAGGCAAGGAGAGACACAGCAGAGGCTTACTGCCCATATCTTCATTGGAAACTATTTTCTTGTTTGGGTTTTAGGATTTGACACTTAAAGTCCATCCTTTAGAAATAATATTTTGAATACAGACAGGGGAAAAAAAAAAAAAAGAGAATAGAAAAAAGGCAAGTTTTTAGAGACTTAATAAGAGCATAAAAATGTATGAAATTATTTTCATGTATTTGCAAAATGAATAAATATATTTGACTAATCAGTGATAGACAGGGCTCATGTGTATTTTGTATATCTCTAACTCTGTTTAACTTCCAAGAAACAGTGAAAAATGTAGTATTCAAACTGTCAAAGTGAATCATTAACAAAAAGTAACTATATTGATGTCTGCATTTGAAACATAGCTCCTGAAATGCACATAAGTGATTTTAAGCAAAATGTTTAATTTTTTTAAAAGTTTGCTCTTCTCCTTTTCTCATCTTTGGTGTTAGTAGATTCAATCACCTTCTTTAAATAGACCACTCTCCTAAACTCTTAATTTAAACCGCTTGTGGAAATGAGCCAAAAAACGTATTTCCACTGGCATGGTAAAATGTTGGCATTGGGCATTTTTCAGCTCAGCAGCAGGGTGTGGATGATAGGCCAATCCAGGGATATAATGTGTGTCACACTGCACAGTGGCACGGAGCAGCCTCAGCATGGGTGGTAATGGGGCTGTCTCACTGCACCTCACGGGTTTTTATAAAGGATATTTTTAAATGATTGCAGACTTATACTGAGAAAATCATGGGAGGGATTATTTTAAAGACACTTAGAAGCATGCACATTGTTCTTTACAGTCTCTCAGCAAGCTGTAGGTTTACAGTCAGGATATTAGCAGAGTATCTCCCACTGCTGTAGAGTCTCTTGGAGTCTCAAGCAGCAGGCAAGGCTGTTGTTGCTGCAGAGCCTCCTCCTGCCCAGCATATTCCTTCTTCTATTTTATCCTTTCTTAGGTGTGTTTTTCCTCTTCTCCTTCCAGATGTACTGCTTGTAGGTTCTCAGAGGCAATGAAGGAGCATGTTAGGGTGTATGAATATGCACAGAAGCACAAGGGGCATCAGTGGAGGGCAGTTTTGCTTAGCTTAGATCAGCATCTTGTGTAAATGAATGGAAGAGTTGGCAAGTAAACATCAGTATTCAGGAGGGACCTGGTTTAGATTGGCACCTGGGCAAGGTGACAGGCAGTGAATTGCAGGTTGAGAATAAAGAATCTTCAGAATTTAAGTGCAGCCTTGACCTCTGTACTTTCTTATTCAGCTTTACTTACTAAACTTCTGCCCACTTGGCATTTGTTACTGCTAAGTAATCATCTGTCACATCAAAATAAATGGTTAATACATGCAGGTATAATAATAAGCTGCTCTAAAGTATATGCTGGTTCTGTAGCAGCGCAAAAGTTCAACAGTTATGCAACTGATGATCCTTCCAATGTGAAAACAGGTAATTCTACCATGTAATACACATAGGGGAAATAAGCTGAAAGTAGAAAATGTGTATATATATTTCTCCTCTTAATTTCTCTGTAAAGTTTATATGAGGCTTTTCTGGACTTTGTGCTTCTGAACTTCTGGAAAATCTAAAACCCTTTTGTGGAATGCATTTTGACCCAAGATTCACTTCTGGATAGATCATTTGTTGAACTCACAATCAAGGTAGAACAAACTCTTTATCCTGAAAACAGAGATAGTACTGGTCATAGTAGTGTGGAAATGGCAGATGTCATTTAAGGCCAAGGAAGAGGATTGAGTCTTTGCTTTGATCTCCAGATAGTGGTCAGCAGTACTTTTCAGATTACATACTAGGACTTTCATTGGATAGACAACCAATCTAGAAAAAAAAGTAATAGTCAATTTCCTATTTATTCAGTCTGATTTCAATGAGTCCCGTTTCAATTAATGTAATTTTACCTAATTTTTAAGACATTTAAAAACAAATTTAAAATGCCCATATACCCATCTGACAGTCCACTGGGGAAAATGGTGCATAATCCTGTAGTCATCCTTTGAAATACCGAAGTTTAATTTTGCTTATTGCCTGAGGGACATGAAAGTCTTCGTCTGCGGAAAATTCATGAATTCAGATAGCATAAGGTCTTTGCAATGAATGCTTCATAATCTCTGCTTTTATTTATGCATTCATGTAAAAAAGTATGCTTTACAATGCAAACTAAAGCATAGATTTTCTCCCAATGGCTACCCTGATTGAAATAATAACATATCTCCCTATCTCTCATGTCATCTTGATGGTGCATTTAACCCAGACTGCTTGTGATGGGGGAAGTGACAGTCCATGTTGCAGGAGGGCCAGCTCTCCTGTCTGTCTCGTTCTGGAACTGCCGTGCCAGGAGTGGAAGGGGATGTTCCAAAAGTGATGCTTTTGTCCAGGGACTGGTCATGAACGCTTGAGCTTTTCTATGTACACATATGGATAGGTTAATGTGTTCATCATGGGATTCTTGTATTTGAAGGAATGGAGGCGTATTTGAATTCAGCATGGTTTACTCATTTTGATTTGATTCTGAGTTACAAATTGTGTGAAAGATTTTTATTTTTATTCAGCAAAATAGCATTGTATGTTGTCCCTTGCTCTTGCTAAAGCTTCAAGTCTTCTGAAACTGCAGAAAGCTCTATTTTCTAGGAGTTTTTTCCTGTTTCTTAGAACATGAACAAGCCCTTCCTTTGTCTCCTCTATCCATCCTATCCCTCCAAGAAGAGGAATGAAGTTATATAACTTCTCCCTTCCTTTAGAAAAACATCTCCTGTAATTTATTGTCCAGAACCCTTAATAGTTTGATTTTCAGCTTCTGTGCAGATACAAACGTGCTCTTTAAAATAAAATTATCCATGCTAAAGAGAAAAGGTATGAAGACCTTCTTGTCTTCTGTAATGAAATGGGCTCCTTCTCTGTAAGCTTTTTCATGGAATATTTTTGTCTGCACTTAGATATTGATTTAGCATCTTCAGCAGATGTTTGTTTATAGTAAAAACTGTGGCGAGCTGGTTTTGCTCTATTAACTCTGTACACTTGAGAGTACTGCTTTTACTTAGTAAGAGTTTTCAGAGATCTTTTGTGATAGAGGAGACATACTGCAGTCCTGTATCAAAGTTTCAGAGTTGTGAATGTGATTACCAGTTTAATTATTTTTATTTTCTTTAGGGATAGAACTGAGCCATTCTGTTATATGAACAAGTCTGTGTTGTTGTAGAGGATGAAACTGAAGAAATACTTAGGAAAGGAAAATGAAGAAGTACATAGAAATGTATATTGCATAGCACTTAGTGCAAGTGCTCTGTAGCTACCATTGCTTAGAACAAATAATGTAATAGATGTACTCAGGAAGGTTTTAGCTACTCTTTCTCTTTTGTAAATTATATAAGTAGGGAAAGACAATTGGAGGCTTGCTCCCAATTGCTCTTTAGGACAGACTGCTGAGTTCTTTCTAGGGCTTTCCAAACTAGATGGGAGTGCAGTGAATAATGAGTAGGAGAATCGAGCTGTTGAAAAAGCTAATACAGAAGCTTTCTTGTGGTTATTCAGGTATCAGGTAGGTAAAGAACATTTCAAAAGCTCAGATGGCTTTGTAGATATATTCAGCATAGTCAATATCTCAACATCACGTAGCCTCACTTTGGCTGACTTGTATGTATATTTGCCTAAGTTGAATAACAAGTTAATAACATTTGCGCTGCAGTTGGAAATACTCAAAAGTGCAGCAGCGTATATATTTTATATTCATCTAATAGAAAATGTGTACAAATGTGAGAAGGTGAGTATAATAAATAATTGAGGAGGACATTAGAATAAGAAATCAAAGCCACTTATATGCTTATGATCTTTTAATTAAAGGTGCCTGAGTGCAGATCAGTGGAATTAATTCTAGTTTCCTTAACGGGCAGGGGAGGTAATTTTGTTCTTTTTGTAGTGTAGCCTTGTTATCTGACTGCAGGTACAGGTGGGAGTATGTGTAAGTGATGGATGAGGCTGGCGGTTTATTCTGGACTGAAATGTTAAATGGAAAAAGTTTTAAGAAGGGCTGCTTAAATGTAAGTACAGTTAGATGTATAAATAATGTCGTATTTAAAAAATAAACCCTTAACGTGCACAATCCTTAGCAATCCCAAATTAATAGTAATAATTACAAACTTGTTGGAACATGAATTCAGGTATCTAACGTTGACCACCTTTGCTGTGATGCTGTCCCAAGTGTCTAAATACCTGGTCATAAAAGATTGGTTGCTGCTCATTGACTTGAGAAAGACAGCTTTGTCTGTGCATTGGCTTCTCATCCTGTACCCACTGGAAGTGCTAGAAATGTTACCACTGGCTGTACTGGAGTCACAGAAGATGTTCCATCTCCACATAACCTCTTCAAGTAGATGATGCTTTATTTACAACTATCCTGCTTTTGTGTCTCTTTCTTCATCAAATGAAATAAAAAATTTGTAATGAATTGTTCACTGCCCAATATAATGTAGTGAAGCATGGTGTGAGCAGCTCTTCTGAAGCTGGCCATGCTCCTCTCTTGCAGCTAGTGTAGGTTGTACTGTGCCTGTGCATTGCTACAGGCTGCCTGGCACTGAGCAGTTCTGTCATGTAGGCAGTGTCTTCTTGGGACCAGGAGGAGGCAGGTGCTGAACTCAGGCTATGTTCATGGGAAATCAGGTGACCCCATTTTGCACAGCCACAGACACACCTAAAGGCCACACATGCAAGCAGTGAAAGAGCTAGAAGCACATCTGATACTGCTTCACAGGCTTGAATAGCATAGGAGAATAATGCATTGTTTATTTGAATGAGTGTGACTGTAGTGAAACAGCCGGGCATTATCACAAAAAGTGACAGAAAGTTAAAGCTACCTGTACTATGAGAGCTTTCCATCATGCTGGGTTGGACACTGCCTGTGCTGTGCAAGTTGGGCAGGGTACAAATGGTACAGTGGGACAAAAAAATCATGGTGTACTAAAGAAATCATAGTGCTATGGGAACTCCTCACCTCTTGTTTCTGCCTTGTCTTTATATGATCTTTACAGTTATCTGCGTGTCTTAATATTCTGTTGAAATCACTATAAATGTTCTGTAAATTGCAAAATTAAATTCTTAAACAGGCTTCAATGTCCTACATGCTCACTAGAGTTTCATACCAGTTTTTAACTTTGCCTGTGGACAAGGAACAATTCATTACCTAAAAAGTGTGCTAGCATACCTTGAATATGAAAGGCAGTAACAATTCCTGAGCATAACAGCTCTCTTGTTGTGGCTGAGACTCTGAGTCTTCCTCTTCTCTCTGTCCCCTCTCTGTGTTAGAAACTAGGCAAAAGGAGTCATCAGCTTTGGAGAGGATGATGATCATGATGATGCAGTACCTTATAAGCCACAGTCCACTTAAAAAATATTCCAATTATTTTCTGAAAACTGTAGTGTATCAATAAGTGTGTGGGTTAAAGCTGTTACTTAACCAGACTACAATGAAAAAAGTTTTTTTTTCCAGGACCCCTCAGATATATCTATCTATATTAGAGATATAGTAAGCTCTCCCAGAAACTGTGCTTCTTTCTTTATTAGTCACATCATTTTCTTAAATTCCTGCACTTATCTTTGAATTCTGCCCAGTGGATAATGAATGGATAGTGGATGTGACAATAACCGAAAATTATTTTGATTTCAACATCTAACAGTGATGCTCTGTACCAGCAGCATGATGTGACTAAACAGTGTAAGTAATGGATTTAAAAATAGGAGGAGTTATTGGATTTTCATACTAAAATCTAAAAGTAGTTCTTAAAAACTGAGAAACAGTTGGATTGGTTTGTGATGATGAAAAATAATAACCTTATTGCCCTGAGGATGTTCAGATTAAGTTAATTTTACTTTATTAAAAAATAAAAGTAGCACTTGTTATTGTTTTGGAATTCTGAAAGCACTGTGTGATAAAACCCACTTTTTTCCCTTTTTAAAGTTATGGAATTTATTATACACAGAAAAAGAAAGTGGGTTGGAGAGATGATGCATCAGCTTGTGGTAATTGCTATATACTTTCAGATACAAGCAAAATCTTTCATAATATTTATGGAATAATCTACTGTTTATATTTTGTTTCTTTTTTACACTGAGAATTTATCCTTTAATGTTCACTCAGAAATGAAATAATTCCTTCATTATATGAGCGAAAACCTCTTAGGTTAAAGTAACAAAAAATTCTAAACTAGATCTCCTTCACATGGAAGAACTCTTTTTCACGTAAATGGGAATATAGGACTTGTAAGATGGGTCGCAGATGATGTTTCTTCTTTGTGGAAAGGTGCATACATTTTTCTCAGAGTTTGTCAGAAAACAAATCAAAAGAAAACAACATGATGTGTTGTAAGCTATCTTTCACACAACTCTCAGCCTTTTTTTTTATTATTTCTAATTCTAGGTGGTTCTGTGTGAAATTTCTAGTTATTACCAAAGGTTAGAAAATTTGATGTTTAACAGAAAGATCACCACAATTGGCAGCTTCACAGACTAGGAGGACTTGAATGTTTATAAGTTGTCTTGGAAAGAAATAAATCATGAAAATCTACCTTGTGAGCAATAATTCACTGCATGGAACTCATTTTTACAGGGTTTACTGTTTTTCTGAAAGCAGCAAGACCTCTTTCATCTGACAAAATCTAAGTTCTCTACTACAAAGGCTTGTAGAACATGTCTGATCTTAGCTCTGCACATAACAAGCCTGTCATGTTCTCCATGATATATAAGCAAGGCAAAAGCTAAACATCTGTGTCTTGAAATAAACTGCTTTCTGTCTTGTTATATTTCTCCAGTCAACCTCTCATATCCAGAAAATGGCTCATTTTGAGAAATAACACAATTTTGAAATTGATATTATGTAAGTGCTGCCAGTACCCCATTTGCAAATGGGGTTTATGTTAAGGGCCTGAAGCAAGTCTTGAACATTCCGTATTGAAAGGAGGTCCAGTCATTAGCAAAACCATTAGAAATGTAACTCAAAGTGAGTGAAACAGTTTCCAGATTCTATAAAGTGACTGACACCAAACATTAAGTGTGAATCCTGACGTAAAGTTCTGAGAAAGAAATGTGGTTTTCAGGCCCACTGATGGAGCCAGCAAGTAACTCTCTGATGCGCGACTCCTCTGCCATTGTACAGAGTGATTTAGGTCTGCTGAAGTCAGTGAAGCTTCTCTGGTATGCTCTGATGACCTGATGAGTTGCCTCTTCCATGCACAGAGGGAAGTCATTCCTTGTAAAACAGTCTTTTGAAAATTAGTGTAGTCTTCTGGTATTGAGTTTCACTGAAGTCCCAGACAGCAACCCAGTCCACTTGTTTTCCAAGACTAACCATGCAAACTCTGTGTTCACTTTAGCCCTCTGTTTAGACTCCTAGCATGGGGTGAGATGGAAATTCAGCTGCTGTGGTGGCTACAGTTTTGTTATTTGGGCTAGGTCAGGGCTTTGAAGTAACCAATTTATTTTATAATAGTTATTGCTCTTAAAAAGACTTCAACTATAGAGACTTTCAAATGAACAAAAATATGGAAATGAGTTGTGTCCAAATGGTTTTCTTTTCAGCTGCCAACTGGGGGACCTGCTTGTATAAATAACTGTAAGATGGGTATGAGACAGGATAAGCACAAGGATGCCATCAATAGTTTATGTTTTTAAGTAGTTTTTCTGCCATCTCATAGATGAGGTCTTCATTCACAAGGATGCTCAGAAGTTACTTTGCAGCCATCAGCATGAGCTGGTGGGTATGAGTTCAAGTCTGTGCTGCCTAGTATACTTCTCATAGTGTTCACTGTCAATTGTCTTGTCACAAATCAGAATTTATTCCAAATCAACCTTTTTTTAAATTCGTTGTATTTTACCATAGCAATCACCTACTTAAAACATTAAGCAAAAAATTCTTAAACATGCAATGCGACTTAAAAGTAATCTTGTTGGAGAAGGTGTAATGTGCCATTTGCTGCACTGTTTCTTGTCTTCACCAGATTATTAGCCCTTGCATCATAAGGCTGAAAAAATGCAGAAAGAAGATCTATGCATGTGAAACAGCTAAAGGAAATGTGAGTCATGGGTGACCCCAAAATAGTGTTTGAAATGGCTGACAGAAAGCTTTGGAAAGAATTTATTTAGAAATAATTCTGCTAATACATCCTTGGTCTCCATTTTTATTACTAGGAGCATTTAAGCTCTAATCTTCAGGTTGTGGCGTAAGAGTCCTCTCTGTGTCAATCACTTATGGCGTAAAATACGGATTATGTCTTTAAGTGGGAATTACAGAACAATGGAATCTTTCAGGGGCTCATTCATTTTTGGGGGAATCTACAGAGGGAGTCCTAGGAATTGCTGTCAGAAAGCACAGTAATAATATTCACTCACATGCACAGAATTGAACTAATCTCTAGATCTGGTTTTAGAGAGGAATTTTTCTGCAGAGGAGATTGGCAAGGCAGCTAGGTGTGGAGAAGCTTCATCCTTTTCTAGGACAGTAATCAATGAAGGGAGCATCTTCAGGCTCTGCCTGGGTGATGCAAGTAAAGTGTGGCAACTTGGCTTCTTTCCAAAACCTCCCGAGTCAGAGCTAGCCAGGTCCTGTAGGGCAGCTGCTTCTTCCAACACTCAGTACTCTTTGTAAATCATTTACATTTTCCCACATGAAACTTCCTCCTTCCTCCTTGAACTGAGGAGGGACATGGTAAGGAAGAAGGAGATTTTTGCTGCCTTCACCCTAAGCTCATTTGTTGTGGTGGGAAATCTCTGTGGTCTGCCAAAATGCACATCTAAGTGTTCAGTAGTGAGGGACCTTATGATAAGCTGCATTGTGTAAGATACACAGCCGTCTTAAATACTTCCTTGCTACTTTAATTTGTATTTATTATTTTCATGTGTTCTCTCTTTGGTAGAAAAAGTTTCAATTTTACCATTTCTTGCACAAGCCAGAGGTAGGCAAAATTTAAGACTAACTAAGTTAAATGTAAGTTCAGGTGCTTCTGCTGGAACGTTGCCATAGAAGAGCTGATGCTGTAACTGCTGCCAGTTTTGTTGTGTTTGTGTTAAAACAACACAATGTGGGCAAGGAGGAAGAACATTCTCACAGTCTCATGGATTTTTAAAGTCCAGTCGTGTGATATACCCAATGTCCTCCTGACTGACTCATTTTCAAGGGAGAAAGTTCCTTGGGTCTTCTTAAAACAGTCACAGCTGATGAGGCTGCAGAACCTGACATTTAACTAGAGATGGAAAGTGGCAGACCTTTCAGTTGCTCCTTGACAGATCCTGAGTTACCTATTGGCACACCTGATTTCTCTTTGGAAGGCGTAACTGCTGTCTCGCCCAAAATAATACACATAAAAATCTGCAAAACAGTCTCATGCCAATTTCTCTTTCACCTTGATGGAGCCTCCCTTGGCTGTAAGGGATTTGAAATAGCTAGTCACTTTTTTTTTGTGCAATGGAAAATAAAGAACAGCGCCCAAAGGGTTGAGTTGACCAAGCAAAGTCTTTAAATCATGATGTTGAAATCAGAGGGAGTGGTTGAAGTAGCAAACTTTTCTCTTTGGTTTACTAAAGGGATCAGACTCCAAGTTCAAGTAAGCCCTTGACTGTGGTATCTTGGGTAAAGGTTGAAGTCACTGTCTGTTATTTTACCAGCATATTTCTACAGATGAGAGCAGCAGCATCAACCTAAGCCCTGAACAAATGAATAATTATCTGAAGGGTTATCACTGAGGAATCTAAAAAGGAAAATGATAATAGTAATTACAAGAATAACAATAATAATGAGGAGTTATTCTATTTTAAGTAGAATATTGCCATCAGATACTTTAGAAATGTTAACAGTGAGGTCAAATGTTTAATGAAAACATACAGCTATTATTTTGAGCTTAACCTATATAAACTATCTTTTTTGATCTAAGACATATTTCACCTGTAAATGGAACTATGACCTTTCTTTACATATCAGTTGATTTCTTTTGATTTGAGAGGAGATGGGCTATTTTACTGCTTAATCTATTTTGAATTGGTAGGGTTCTGGATTTCAGGTTTACTCTTGTGGCTTTCTTGTGATCAGGTATTTGTAACCTTAGTGGAAAGCTTAGAACAATAAATGGAGAATACATGTTCAGTTTTTCTAAATATCTCAATGGGCTATTATTGGTCTATAAAGGATTTACTGCTTTGTTCTGAGGGTTTTGTGCTTCATGTAAGTGGAAAGTAGCTCTTAATATTTAACACAACATAACAGGTATGCACATGTATGGCTGAGCAGACAATCTGTCTGTGCCAAGATTATAGTTTGTCAATCATTCAGCACAAAAGAGATCTTTGGTAATTTGATTATTCCTCCAACCGTTTAACACAAAGCACATTTCAGGTTTGTTTCCTGTTAAGACTGTGTCTTTCTTGTGTTATTTGTCCATGTATGTAACTTTTTAAAAGTGTGTTACCATTTCAATTTGATGGAAGAATTCTTTTGAGGAAAAATTTGTGTAAGCAAAGAAAAAAATTTCAAAATCAAAATAGGAGTCAAGTTTCAAAACTTCAGAAGGGTGAAGCCCTGAGTGTCAACAAGTATTAAAGAAAACTTAATTTCCCTAAGAAGAAGAAAAATTATGGAAATTCCTCTGACATATGATGGAAAAAGTTTTTCCTCTTAGTTGTCATTTTAATTCCAAATTTCATCTCCATGTCTCACCAGAAGTAATCTAACTGCAAAGTAGATATATTTAGAATAACTTCTTTTATTATATCCTATGTATTGATGTAATAATTATACATATTTCATGAACAAGAATGTTTTTCCAGTTGGCTGTATGTGATTTAAGGAGAACTGTGATCCAAAGGTTACATTGTGAGTGTTGTATGTCTCATTAAGAAGGCTAGTACCACCTGAGTTACTTTTTTACAGAGGCATAGAAATCAGAGAAGAAAACTATTTCAACTTGTGTATTTGACACATTTATAAGTAATTTTAGACTTCTTAGAGATAGCTGATTTGCCATATACTTGCACTAAAATTTAGATTTTTAAAGTACCAGTAACATACAGAGTTAAGAATGCCTTAACTGACAAATCTCAAAAAAGTTGTCATTAGTGGGAAATGACATCTGATTAAAAATGTTTAGAGAATAAATGCACAAATGCAAATTAAAAGTCAGAAAGGACTGTGATGGTTTAACCCCAGCCAGCAACTCAACCTCACACAGCCACTTGCTTGCTCCCCATATCCCCTGTGTCATGCTGGGGGAGAGAATCAGAAGGGTAAAAGTGGGGGAACTTGTGAGTTGAGATAAAGACAGTTGAAGAGGTAAAGCAGAAGCTGTGTGCACAAGCAAAGCAAATCAAGGAATTCATTGACCCTTTCCCATGGGCAGCCAGGTGTTCAGCCATCCCCAGGAAAGAAGGGCTCTGTCAGTATAACAGTAGCTTGGGAAGATGAATCACATCACTCCACATATCCCTAAGTGCCTGGAGGATATTTACAGTTAAGCCCTTCTACCTTGTAGGCAAAAAGAAAACTTCAGAGATTATTTCATTTCCATGAATAGGATGTCCCTGAGTACAAAATGCAAAGTCCTAATAAACATCTTTTCTCAAGCATGGGGAAAACTCCTGACTAGAAGCTGAAGTCTTACAAATTCAGATTAGAAAAGATCAGCTTTGAGAGACTGCCAGTGGGGTCTCTTGATTTATTCAGATCAGAATGGGGTGTCTTTTTGCAGGACTGCTTTAGCCCAACACAAGTTTTAATCAAATACAATTTACTGGGTTCCATCCAGCAGCAATGACTTGAAATTTAGTCCTTTCCAGCCATAAATTTGATATTTCCAAAAAAGAATAATGAAATCTTAGTCTCACTAAAATCAGTCTCCTTATTTCTTAGTTTCTCTTCTCCTTCCAAACTGGTGGAAAGGTGAAACTAACTTGATTTTTTTTCCTGCGATTTCTCATCTCAGGAGGTAGCAGCCCCCTCAGTTCCTTGCATAACCTACTATTCCGTATTACTAGACTGAATTTTCTTGGCTTCAAGACAGATGAATCTTATCTTATTGCTTGTTAACAGGTTATCAGTGCTTTACTGAGCTAATGCTAAAAATAATCCAGGACTGGCAAAAAGAGGTATCCACTTTAGTTCAATTGACTTAACATCATTATGAAGGTGACCATCTAACTGTTTCATATTCTGAATCTTTATTCTGCCTTCAGGTACAGCTGCTGCATAATCATAAGGCCAAATATTTGCCAATTCAAATCTATTGATTAGACTGTTAATACTCTCTGCTGGGTTAATGATTGGACTTGAGGATCTTACAGGTATTTTCCAATCTAGAAAATTCAGTGATTCTGTAATCCTGTGATATCTTCTGCAGTAAAGATGAGTTCTAAGGAAGAAAGCAGCATGTGAAGCAGAGAGCTGGTAAAGGTACTTGATCCCTTCTCTCTTCTCTGAGGTTTTAAAGCTGAGGTCTCCTCTGATCTCAGGGACGTGAATCTCTCCTGCACACTCTGCACTTGCTCAGAGCACAATCTGCCTGTTGGTGCTGATGGGTTTGCCCCCCTGGAAATGAGGCCGTGTGCGCAGCGGGATCCGCTCTGGCAGCCAGAGCTGCAGAGCAGCACTGGAACTGGACAGTCCCAATACACTGGTTTCTTCAAGTTAAAAATCTTTATGCATGTATTAGAATCACAGACTGTTGAGGGTTGGAATGGACCTTGAAGGTCATCTAGTCCCAGCCTCCCCTGCCATGGGCAGGGACACCTCCCACCAGACCAGCTTGCTCAAAGCCATATCCAACCTGGTGTCTAACTAACATGGGTTAACATGTGTTCAAGGTCGAGTGACTTGTGCAGGAAAATCTTACATTTTCTGGTTACAAGTTTGTACATCGATTTTATTGGTGCTAAGCAACTTTTAGGGTTTTTTTAGTCTTTCAGTATTTCATCTTTCTGCTGCTTTTGTTTTTCCTTTGAGCTATAGTCATGCACTTTGCCCCAGACAGGTCTCTGAAATAAAAGAGTAATGAATCCTTCTTTCTAGTTTCAGCTTGCAGCCAGTTCTTTCAGATAGATTATATTTCTAAACTCTGGGTGTGAGGTACATGTCTCAAATGACACATCATGAGAAAAATTTTAGCAAATGATGGTTTATTATCACTCTGTCCTTTGAACTGCAACATCATTAAAAAAAGGGGAAAAACCCACATTAATTTAAATACAAAGAATATGGTAGATGATTCTTCTTCTCTGTCCAAGGCTGGTGGTTCAAAGGAGTGGTGTTTTCTTTGATTTCTTCTCCATTATATTTCTGTATCAGTACACAGAATTTTGCATAGAGTTGCCTGAATTGATGTATTTTTTTGTGGTTTTGTTTTGGTTCCTGGATTGCAGTGTGAAACAAAGTATATATACAAAGCAGATTTTCTGTCCTGTCACACTGTGCGATTTGTACAACCCTGAAAATTGAGCTAAATCCTCTGGGTGTGAAGTAAGAAGAAACAGCTCATTCCCTTCTGCTCCTCAAAACCACATGAACTTAAATATTAATGAAACTTTTCTGAATCGCACATAACACGTACTGCCCCTTTGTGCTGGAAAAGGCCCCAGCTTTTTATGGTTGGTACTGTACAGCCAGGAGAATGGAAAGCAGAGTCATAAAACAGTAATTAATACACTCCTGAGCTGAGCTATTTTATTGTGTAGATACTAATTAAGAATGATAGATCCCAGTGACTGAGTGGCACATAATACATTTGGTCAGCATAAGTGAAAGGTCAGTTATCATTTTGACTGCTTTAAGTGAAAATGTTTTCCCTTATGTCAGTGATTTCAGGAACCACAAATGTCAAAGTGAAATGCCTTACGCCTTCTCTTTCTAGAATGTGGATTTTTAGTGACATAACAGGAGCACTTGCTTTGTGAAAGCATTTGATTTGCTGTGGGGTTTCTGACCAAACAATTACGAGGGAAAAGAAAATTTAAAAAATTAAAAAGTAAATATTAAACTGTGGCATTGCAAGTGAATTCTGTTCAGGGTGGTTCTCTGAGACACTGTAAAACGGACTGGCTTTCCCAATGGGGCAACCCCTGCTGCCAAAAAAATGAAACAATGAGACTGGACACTTCAAAGTTCTCTTTTGGAAAATCTCATCCACTTGATCAAAACGTTCCTTGATGGGTTTAGAATATTTCTAAGTTATTAATTTTCAGAAAAGTGGGAAAGGGTAGTCTTAAGTCCAAAACTTGAGATTAGTTCAGACATTGCAGCTTTTTACAGCAAGGAGACAAGTCAGAAAGGGAGCTCATGTTCTGGCAGTAGGAATGTTAGACATCTCACAGATGCTCGTACCAGTGCTACATGTTTAACTTCACTTGTCATCTCGGTATTCTTCATAGCTTAGACACCTTCTATTTTTCTTTAGTACTGTATAACCATGATTAAAGTCAATAGAAAAAATCCTGTCCTAAGGCTGTTAAGACTCTTAGATACTTTAAAGGGTGCATGCTGAGACAAAAGCATGACATGATTTTTTTTTTTAAAGTCAATATTACTTTTAAAATCTTGCTTTATTAAATATAATTTGATATTTTGATCTCATATATATGTAATTTTTTTCCTTAAGGATGATGTACTACAATTAAAAAAGAAAACAAAGGGAAAAGTAGGTAACAAAGGAAGACTTTTATTTCAGTTCTGTGGTGTGTTTTGGGCAGTACCAAAACCACAAGAGTTATAACTGGGGACTGCAGTTAATATTGTAGTTCACATAGCAGCTGAGTATTTTAAAAAAACAAGCATGAATTGACCATGAGGTGCTGTTATACCTCCTACAGATCCTATTGCAATGCAAGAAAAGAATGATGCTGTATTAAAAATAAATAAATTAATAGAAAAAGGACTGCAAGTAGCAGTTCATGGTTTTAGATACTAGTGTTACTACTATTGAGTGTTTTAAAGAATAACATCTCCTTGCACAGGAAATTGATACTTGATGCTCCTTCTGATAATGTCAGAGTGGGTGTTTGAGTAAATGGGTTTAGCATGCTATAAAGTGGGTGACTAAGTGAAATTTCTTAGGTAAATGGGTATGATCAGTAGTGCTGATCACTAGAGCGAAAGAACATGCAGCAAATGGGAAAGTAAGCACAGTAACAAAGGCAGAGATTTCACCTAAAAGTTTGTGATGGACAAAAATACCCGGCACAGATCAGAGAGTGAGTTGCTCGGTGAAAAAGAGTAATAACTGATGTAAATGGCATTTGAATAAAGCCCTTGGCCTTGCTAAAAATGAAGAATTAAAATGAATGGGCTTTCAGCTCTTGGGAGAAGCCAGGGAGTGGGAGGCACAGAGCTCAGGACGGTCTGGGCACACTCCCTCCGCTCGCCGGGATGCGGTGCATGAGAACCAGCGATAGAGCCTGACTTGTGTGCACAACAGGGACATTGCAACCAGCAGCTTATGTTTTAGTATAATGCTAACTTACTCGGGCAGCTCTGGGCACACTCCTAAGAAGCCACTAATGACATTGCAGTTGTGTAACTTGAACAGTCCCTGTTCTTGCTCAGACTGCCAAGAATACTGCAACCCAAAAAGCCTGTTACACAACTGCAAGAGAGAAACTTGGGCCGCTGCAGACAGCCGCATCTTGACAATTAGATTTTTGTCCAGACTGGCTTTTCAACTCATTTTTTATTTTAACAGGACTATGGTTTTCCCATATAGACTTCTTCAGTATAGCAAAGCCATTTATTTTACCAGGAAGCTGAGCACAGCGTTACAGTGTAACAGCATCTGTAATTCAGCTTCTATTTATCTGCACCCTTCTGAGTAATGAAGCTGCTGACAGCTTTCCAGGTCTAAGACCCACTGCAAAATTATAATCAAGCTAGGTGTTCTTTGGAGAAGAGAAGAAAGAAAATTTTGTATACAATGTGTTTGTGTGAACCTACAACAGGAAGAAGACAGCAAAGAAGAGACCTCATGTATCACTTGCTTCAGTCCTATGCAATCATAGGACATCACATTGTCCTTTTAAGAATTAGATCACGTTCTATTTTAAAATACATAGAACCTTTTTCTTTCCCCCTCTGCTGCTATTCTTGTGGAAAGAGTGTTCCAGAAGTCTGCTTACTATAAAACCATCTTCTCCTTTCTGCCCTCAATTTATGCCTGACCATAATTGATGAAAGACTAGACAAATTACATCATTAATTGTTTATTCTCATTTGTGGTACGCCATTTATGTGACTGTCATCTTAGTAAACTTCAGTTGTTGAATTACTGCCTTTAAAAGACTGAGAAGAATATGTGGGATCTTGAAATTTGAGTGGAAGTCTGTTGATATCCAAGAGATATTTTGGGTTGGTTTTTTGGGTGCTGGTAGTGCTCAGTTTCAGAACTTGAGTAACCTTTCTCTCTTCTTGAGATGATGAGGTCCTTGTCAACAGAGGAGAGCACTCACTAAACTGCTAACTGTGCTTGGTAATTTACCTGCAGGCACTGTAAAATCCATTATGTCTTCAAATATTGATCTTACGTTTGATTTGGAGTGTAAGATATCATTTGAACAATTGAAGCAAGGTGTAGATTTTCTCTGGGAATTAACTCTGAGTAATTAAAAGAGATTTTCTGGCTCAAAAGGAGACAGCAGAAGACTGCTCAAAGGGAAGTGATTGAAAGGGAGGGAGGTTGTTGGTGGCATCCAGGAAGCACAGTCTAGGGACCAGTTTTTTAAACAGTTTCTTTAATGTCTGCAGCACAAAAAGAAGAGCCCAGCTATACGTTTGGGAAATGAGGATGACAATTTCTGCTTAACATGGCTGGTTACAGCAGTTGTTAGATAGAAGTAGCTCCTGGAGCAAACCCAAAGAAGTAGCACTCTTGAACCAGATGCTGCTCCAGAGTCAGGCTCTTCCTTTCTTCTTCTCTCCCTTTATTTTTGAATTCATTACAGAAAAATGGTCTTTTCTTCAACAAAGCTTGACTCTGGGTAGAGATCTAGAATCCACCTCATTTTTTTGAGCAGGTGTTGTACCAGCTAAGCTAGAAGAAAGTATTTCCATGTATATTTCCAAGTCAATGTGTCCACAGTTGCTCTGAAATTTTTCTGCACTCGCTGTTCTGATTATTTTCTTAAGAGACATTTCAGTGTATTTTGCCTATTTTCCAGGTTCCTGCTGAGCTTATGTAGGAAACAGACAGAGAGTTCTTGAGGCACAGGGAGCTCTACTGACTCTGAGGGAGAACTTCATGTGGCTGAGAAGCTTTCAGGTGAAAGCGAAAGCTGTTTTCAGGGTTAACAGCTGCTAAGCATGGCTAATGTAGCTCACAGTTTTGAGTTCAGGCACCTCAGGACAAACTAAATCCTGGTTTAGATACCTAAAGCCTACTTTGGATCTGGACCAAATGCTTTATGTTTGGAGAAATTTTGTGGAGAATATAGGTGCTTTTAACTTCAGCATGCAGATAACTTAAACTTGATTAGAATGAAAAAAGCAAGAATCTTATGCATAAATTAGTGTTAAAACATATTCAGATTGAGATCTAAGCCTCGAGAATCAAGGAAATCCTGGGGTAGGATTATTACATCCATCTTTATGTCTTCCTCCACCAGACTCAAACTCCCTTTCTCCCAACAAATATGATTGCCTCTGTATCTGCCACTGGGGTTTATTACCTTCATGTGGAACAGTTTATTATCATGCAATCAATATATACAGTTAAAAAGATGTTGTCTCTGTTATTTTTTTGGCTGATCAGAGCCCGATTTGTTGATGTTCTGAGCCTGCTGTGAACCTTGCTTAGTTTTCAGTAATGTGTCTGGAGACCGCTGGCCTTAATGCTGTGGGGTGCTATAGCTGTACTGCTTCTCATGCTCTTTCATTTTTCTTGTCATTTGGAACATGTATTGTTTTAGATGACATAGTTTGGGGTAGTTTAATTTTTTAATACAAGATTTTAAAATCACTTAAATCTTGGTTATTACTTCCAGCATCCCAAAATAGCATTCTAAATAGACACTATAATACTGTACTTGTTTTTCTATTATTTATCTAACAAGCCACCCATGGTGTGTAAATTCCGTCAAACAATGTCTGCATTGTGAAAAAGAATAACTATTGGTGTCTGTTTTAAAAGTTATTCTGTTTGCTTAGTGGGACTACATATACATTTGAAAACAGCCAACCAAGTTAGGATGAGCTAATGCTTTTTTATTGCTTCTTTTCTTCCTCTTCCAAACTGTTCTTTCCCTCTAAAATATAGAAATATTTCTAGAAAGATGAGGAGCTTTGTCCTGAATAGGAATCTTGGCCTCTGAACCCCAAACACTCATCTCAGCATTTTGTTACAGGGAACAGCAATTTTCTGTGTGGGACTGGGGAAAGAGGATAAATCATAAATAGATTAACACCTTTCAGTTTTTTACACATTTTTGTGCCCTATGGATATTTAATGTAAACGTAAATTATCATTGTGAGAATAGATCCAAAAGAATCAAAGAGCAGTGAAGAATCTCTCTTTTCAAAAGTATTGATGGGTGAGCACCTGAGTGTCTGTTTCTTAAATACAGAGTAAACAAACATTTTAATGTCTGGCCTGTGACTTTCAAAATGAAGCATATTAAAGAAGTTGATGTTTTTCTACTATGTAGCCATCGCAATATTTTAGCTTTTGAAACTGCTTTAATGAGTGTCAATTGTGTAGCATGTTGCATTTTACTAGACTCACAAGAACTAAATATAACACTCAGATTTCCAGGAACTCATAAAAGATCCTTATTTTGTGCGGAAGAAGGCATTTTTAATGTGTCTTAAAGCACAAATGTTTTACTTGTAGTTCTGTGTGTAATGAGAGTTATTACTACTCTGTATGCACAGTTGCTAGATCTGTGCATGGTAATACAGCAGTATAGATCCCATTGTTAGGTGTTTTCCATGCATTTAAAATAGGATTAATGGACTGCTTGCATGGCAGATACTATTTACAGTTTGGAGTTTAAATTTGCAGGTATGTGCTGTTTACAGCTGAGACAATCACTTGTTGATCTTTGCAAGAATTTACATTTAAATTTATCAATACTGGAAATGTTTGATTTGCAAATGACTCAGATCTTTACAGTAGTGTTTAAAAATGAGATAGGTAGTTTTTCTATATATTGTTATTAAACATATTATGCATTTTAGGAGTGTTTGCCACTTAGGCAATAAGGAATGTATGTGTAAAATTGACACTGTTGTTCAAAGCAAAAGAAAGCAGAGTCCTATCTTTTTTGTTTGTCTCATACAGGCTCCTGCACAGTAGCAGGCAAAGCAATGTATATTTACAAATAGAGAAAAAAGGAATATGAAAACTCAGATTTAATACTTGATAGTTTATTCAACTCTGTTATCACCATGAGATTAATGTAATCAAAATGACTGTCCCACCATAATAGTTTGTAGGCTAGAAGTTAACATTCTGAAATTTATGTTTGTGTTTATATTTTAGTTAGTGGTTTAGGCTACAAAATTTTGGCCCTGGGGTTATACCTAAAGGTTTTCAAACCAAGAAATCCATGGCTAAAATATGTTTGGTGGGAGGGAATAATGTAATTACACACAGCTTTTGATAAACAGCCTAAATTGTGCTTCAAAGGACAGATGTGTCTTTAATAATCTGAACCATTTGCATTTTCAGATTAAATCCTGCTTGATTGCATTGTACTTGATACGTATACTTAAATCTATATGTTAAATGTTATACTTTGATATAGAGCATATTGTTTGACTTTGTTCTTATGATCTGACAAGCTTCATTATATAATAAACTAGTTTAAATAAATCTTAAAGACATAAAAGTGTTCTTGACACTAAAAAAAAATTTGAAGCACACAAATGATATATTGGTTAGATGTTCCAGAGAGAGTCAAAGCTTTTTTTCATTCAGATCTTTGAACATGTGTTTTGAATAAAGCTGTAAGGCATTTTCCAGTAACCAGTGTTGTATTACAAAAATGAGTAAAGTAAAACAAAAGGAAAACATGTTTCAACATTTTATTCAGTATTGTCACACATTGTTGCACATTTCCAGCTGGAAGTAAATGTGACATTTGTAATGCTAATTTTTCAAACCTAACCTTTTATAACATATAAAATATTACTTGGGATGGTGTGCCCTTGTGAAAAGAGCAGGAGTAATGAAGTACTCGATCAGGGTTCAATTGGATTCCTAATGGCTTGAGTGCAATTACACTGCCAGTTGGTTGCAATCAATCAAAACCGTTTTTGAATTGTTCTCTTAAACTGTATCTAGTGTTAACTGCTGATAAGCAGGTTACGGAGCACTTGACCTGATATAGTAGCAGTGTATGTGTCTCACAAACAACAAGTGATGCTGGTAATGCTGCTTGTTTGTCCCATGTGAGGAAGACCCCCTGATTTGTTAATAGAGAACAACACACTGTAACTATTATGTGTGATGGAAAAATGTGAACATAAGAGTAATGCAGCAGCATGTAAGGAAAGTGCAGTATGTCATTTTAGTGTTAGGTATGTAATACTGTTAATTGTGGGCTACAGATATATTAACTAACTTTAAAAAACCAAACTCATTGAGTTGCTCCCCGTTTTCATCTATCATAATGACAAATTGCCAGGCTGTGTTGACTCAGGGAGGGAAAGCAGAAGAGAAGCAAGAAGGGAAAGAGCACATGCAAGCAATTTGGATATTAAAAAAATGGCAAATTAAAGAAAAAAAAGAAAGAAAAAATCTTACAATTAAGCTATAATGGAATTTATGGAAAGATGGATATAATTTATTTTGGTTTTATTTGTCCAGGGCCATAACATATTAGCCTGGGAATATAATCTAAACCATACCACATTCAATGTCGCTAATGGGACATTTATACTAAAGGGACTTATTCCCATACTTCAGGATAGGAAAAATATGCTCTAATGTTTCATTGCAAAGCATTCCTCTGAAAATGAAAGCTAATTAAATATTTTTTACTGTTAGTTTAAAGTATCATACACCTGAAGACCTTTAATCCATGTGAAAAATGGTAGAACTCAGCAAATGTGCAGCCTTGAAGCAAGGCTGGCAGTCTCAGGAGGCTCAGTACCTCCTCACTAGCCAGTACCTAATTTTTACCCCACTACACCTCAGCAGGTGACATTTTGCTATGAGTGTGGCAGTACAAAAGTGTTTCACTATTTGTGTTTGATCCCAGGATTCCCCTCCTGACTATGGTAGCACAAATGCCGTGCAATTGTAGCAAGACGGGGTGGGTGCCAATGTGCTTTTTTTACAAGCTGGGTTAGTGCTTATGTTCAAATGTTGTTCCAATTGAAGACAGCAACAATAATTGCATGCATCTCACTCAAAGAATATCTGCTCGTTTCCTCAACAAGTTCTTTGTTAAATATGTATCTTTTTTTGATGATGAATAATCAGTAAGGATTCACTCTGTGACTGTACTCCTTACACACATCCCAAGCATCACCAGGTAAGTTTGATGCTTAAAACATTGGCTTCCTCAATATTTAGCCTGCACCTCTACTTCAGATTCCTAGCTTGGCAGGTGTATAAATCAAGTGCTTATTTTTTCAGAAACTAAAACAAGCACAGTTTCATTGCACAGTGAAAACTTGCAGCTAGAAAAGGAAAAGCAGAAAGGAGGATTAAAAAAAAAAAAAACAAAAAAAAGACAAAAACAGTTAAGGACAAAACATACTTCCAGATGGTCTCTCTTGTATTGTACTGCTTTATATACAGGGCCATCTGTAACTCTTTAGTTAATTTCCACTGGTCTAATTCTGTACTCGCATGTATGTTTCTAGAATAGATTTGACCAAAATATGGGGCTTTTATGTACGGTTTGTGGGATATTTTCAGAGTAATATATAACAGACCTTGGCTGCTCTGCCCTTTGTGTAGATACAGAATGCCAAAGGGCAGGGGAATGGCCTCCTCTCATATCTTAGCCGATTCTTTGGAGGCTTCTCAAGCCAAAGGAGTACAACAAGCAGATTTGGTTTGTCACGTGTACATACAGTGGGAAGCTCTGCATGCTCATTTGAATCCCCAGTATTTGTAATGAGCGTGCTTTATATGAGTGTTTAAAACCCTCATCCATTTACTGCATTTAAAAATACCTCTAGTCTCTTTTCCCAAAGACAGTCATTTAAAGCTTTCAAGATAATGGTGGGAAAATTTTGTGCAGAGGCATTGATGTGATGGCATCACCATTTATTCTCTTCATGTGCCAGTTTTCAAAAGACTTGAAATTGCAGAGTGAATTTTTGGTGCATTCATTTTTAATTGACTATGTTGAAAAAAAGGGAGCAAGCATGAAAACATCAACTTGTCTGAAGTGTTTGTCACTCATATTTTATTTTCAAAATGGCTTCTCACTTCATATAACTGAGACTGTAAAGTAAAAAAACAAGTAAGAAATATATCAAAGTCATCTAATCTATTTAAATGGCCTTAATGTAGGCAATGCTTTCTACATTTGAGATCTATTTAAATATTTGTTCTATATAAGCTATATAGAGCAAAGTAATTACTTCTGTTACCTGATATATTCAGATTTCACTCTCCAACTTTTATTTCTTCCTGGGTTTTTTACTGTATTTTACTTTTAATGGCTTCTTTTCTTGAATTTAGGAACATTATGCAGTTCTCTGTCTGAGCCTTAGACATGCAAAGAAATATCTTTTTGTCTCTGACACTATTTTTCTTTCTTCTTTTTGTAAGACTAACATTTAGAAGAACAGTAACATTGCAGTTGTCTCTGTCTCCTTGTAGATCTTTCATAACAGGTGCTTTCAGGCAGTGAAAACCACAGAGCATATGGATCAAAAAGAATGGGATTCAGGTGATGAAAGCAATTGTTTCTTGTTGCCTGTCTTGATTTTCTTTTGAGTTTGTGCCGAAAAGTTGAGGTTGAAGTCAGATGATAAATTTCCAAGGTCCTTGGATGGTTTAACCATCCTCATGTTCTTAGAAAAGATAGCTGAATCCATTTTCATGCTAGTTTCAGCTGGAGATTTTAGTTTTTCTTGCTGGGAAATCCTATAATTTCTTTCCATGTAAATAGTGACAGTGAACAACAAATGTTGCTCTGATCTTCTCACTTGGAATTAAGTGGTTTTCCTCATTAACTAAGCCTGAGAATAACAAAAATCCGATGTATCTATTGCCAGAGGATGATTGTTACATATATTTCAGTTTATGACTAACACTACTGGTCAGAAATAAGTGTCTGTGCCTGAAAAACAGTTCTAACCCCACTGTGGACCTAGATACTTTCCATGGAAGACAGCAGTCCCAACACCTTGGGCCATCCTAGTGCTGCTGTGCTACTTTGGTGTTTTACCTACCTGACAATATATGAAGTGGAAAGGGTTGTTTGTTTGTTTTTTTAATTCATCAGTTTCTGTAAAGTGCTCTCTGCAGTCCACTACTGATCTGCTGTTTTAAAACTAATTGCAGAAGTGTAGGCATCAGCTATCATGAAGAGGATAGGGAGAGTTGGTAGGGGGCTCTGGAAAGAGTGGTGAGCGTGGCTTTAGTTGGGACTTTTTTCTGGCTGCCAGAGTAAGCAAGCAGGTGTTGGCATTTATGTTCCATCTGTGTAAAGTGACAGTGGGTATCTGTTTGGTTAGTTGTTCATATGTTCTAATTCTGTGCAACATTTGAGCACCTACATGATGCAAAGCACGGAGGGGCAGGCCACTCCTGCAGTCCTGGGATGATGTTGCCCTTGGCTGCTGCTGAATCTGTCTTACCAGGAAGTCAGTGGGGATGCCAGCATGTTCCTTTTTTCTTTTCACTGTGTCGTTCTTCATGCTTTTCTTCTTACCTCTCAAAAGAAAGAAAGAAATATCTGTGTTGGCTGCAACCCTGTAACAACTTTCCCTCAAAGTGATAGGCAAAATAAATGGCAAAATGATATTGTTCAGAATTACTCATCTCGGACGGGCTGCTATAAATTCACTGACATTGTAATCACAGATACTGAAAATAGAAGGATAAACTTTCTTTCCAAATGAGGAGTTTGCTCTGCTTTTCCTGCTCTTCTCAAGTTAGTTGTCTTATAGTCATCAGGGTGTTATTTGAGAGCCTCTAACTATCAATTAAATGTGACTTTCAGTCTCTTGTAGAACCTCATGGTATTTTATTCAAACATTCAGTCTGTCTTCTTCAGCTTATTTTATTTCAGGATTTCATAATTTTGGAAAGTAGGCAATCTAATCTAGTCTGTACATCTTTCTGCAACATCTACTGGAATGACATGGTAAAAAGCTGTGAGTCCTAAGAGTACTGGCACACAGCTCTTAGCAGTGGGGAAATCTTATTGGAAAGAAAGGAAAGAAAAACCCCAAGGAAGGCAACATACTGTTGCTGTCACAACCCACTTCTAGAGCCAGGTTTGATTGTGGATTCATCTTGCTTTATCTTTCAAAAACACAATTGCATTTGATATCATTAATATTTACTTTCCAGAAATTTGCAGTGTTTTCTTTCTGCTTCTCTGTGGAAACACTAGAGTAAGTCAATGCCTTTCAAAATCTTACACCTACATGTACATCTACAATACATGTTGTTCAAAATACATCCAGTGTACAGCTGATGTGGCATTTGAAGATGTCATTTGAAGTTTATTAGTCGGCCTGGGAAATATTTAGGTAATAAACTTGTATAGACTTTATTGCTGTAAAGTAATAAATAGTTGATAAAAAAGTAATGGTCTGTAGGCTCAGTGCATTCCTAAGTGCCCCAAAATTCATTCATTAAATCCTCAAATGAACCTAACAGTAATTGTGACAACTTGCATCACTAACACAATAACCTGCAAAAGATGAATTTCTAAAGAATTGCCGCTTCTAGAGTTGTGCTCACTGTCTGAGTAGAGGCTATAGACAAATGTAATTAGACTTAGTGGCTGCTTGAAGAAATTTTTTTCCAGACACAAGGAAAAAAAATGTGATGAGAGTACAGCATCTCTGAGATACATAAGAAACGTAATTCCATAGGATAGTTATGTTATTAAAAAAAAGTATTATGTTTTCAGATTGAAAATATGCATTTAAAAGATATTAAAATTAGTACCCATA
>VYZP01064240.1:0-10000 GCA_013400635.1 Hypocryptadius cinnamomeus | reverse complement strand
TTTTGAGGGGTTTTGTTGTTTTGGGTTTTTTTGCTGTAGAGATTCTATTACAAAAAAAAATAATATCACAAAGAGTATTGTGTGTGAGGAGCTGGGGAGGAAACAGGCCAGTAAATGTGTAATATCCAGTTCTTAAATAAGTGATATTGCAAGTGTTAAATTTCTGTTATGAAAATTATAAAACAGTATTTTTATTTTATTAATGGTACTGTGAACATGAAAATATGACAAGTCACTAAAAAATGGCACCTTTTACCAGGAGGTTGTAGTAGAAAAACATATAAAAATTGTTAGATGTTAGGCAGAAAGATATTTATAGAGAAATAGAGAAAATGAAAACAAAGTACCATGTATGTAAACTCCATACATAATGTAATGTGGGACTAAAACAACAGTGAGAAAGAAATGGACACTGTGAAGGATTTCAATGCCTTCCCATTATACAGTTTAATGTTTTGATAGTCAGTGGAGTTTAATATTACAATATTTCTAGTGCCCCTGTGAACTATTTGTGGATACTTTTTATGAGCTACTTTTAAATGAATATGAGCAATGGGATGAAGTTTTTTCATTTGAACATGATTTGTAAAAACAAAAAAGCTTCCTGAGATACCGTGGGTATACTGAAAGCAGTACTGTACGGACATAGTCAAACTTTACAGAACTCAAGTGATTTTTTTTTTTTTTTCGGTCATTGTGGCAAGGCTGTTCTAAAAGTTTCTATCAGTAATAGTGGAGTACTACAATGGTTTGATTTTTTTGATATTCTGGAGAATGATTTTTGGTTTTTTATTGTCCTCATTTTAAGAGATGATGGAGCAGTGAATAGAACAATAATTTATTGAGCATTCACACACTGTATGTATACTTTCATTATACATTTATAGAAGACCTATTGTTTAGTATTTTCTGCTGGAGGCTAGTCTTGTAAAAGAATAGTCTAGAATAGACTCACTCAGTGCATGTGTTGTCCATTTGCCTGTCAGCAATAGTTTTGACATTAAAAACAGGGAGTTTGAGTGACTGCTGGTCTGTCTTAAGGTATGGTAATGAGGCTAATTAGGAGAGATGAGAGCTGAACTGGATATGTGAAGGCAATTATCCGTGAAACTTTTGTCATGCTTTATCTTTATCAGATCTCTCTTTCTCTATTTTTGGCATTTGCCAGTGACATGCAGAATGGAAATACTTGAAGTGATACATATTTTAGAAAAGCAAAGTAAAGAAAGAAGGTAGAAGGAGATTTATATGAGGACATCTCATTATAAAACTGTACAACTTATCATGGATATTGTAGATCAGCAGGAAAAGACCTTGCCTGTTTTATTCTTGTCACTTGCATTTACATGAAGTAAAATCAATTGCTTTTTGTGATAGTGAGCTTACTAGACAGCAACATCTCCCCTGTTCAGTGCACATTGTTTTGTTTGTTCTTTTTATGTTATTACTAACTCCAGCAACATGTTATTAAACATACTTGAAAAAAAAAATGTAAAGAGCGTGAAAGGAGAATAAAAGTGCATTTAATAGTAATTTTCTTAAAAAGCTGAAATTTTCTCATTTCTGTTTTCAATAGGCTAGTGTGATTTACTTTTAGACTTTTTCTTACAATCTAGTACAAACTCATTTTAAAAGAAGCACTGAATAGAGCAAATGAAAACCATGTGTCACAAGTCTTGATGAATCAATGCATATAATCCTCAAAGAAAGAAGGTGATAAATGAAACTTGCACATTAATGAGACCATAACCAGGCTCAATTACTAGGCCTTTTTGAAGAGCCATAGTAACTTCACACATCTTTTTATGTTAGAGAGAAAAAATTACATCCTCTGAGCTGTCTACACACTCCTGTTTCTTGCACTATGTCAAAAGACAGTGTACCTCTAATCTGTTTTTAAAGAGATCATAATGTTAAAGAAAATCCTATCTATATAAGACTCACTCAATGAGTTTTTAAAGGAAAAAAAAGTATTCATTATAATTTAGATCATTTTACTTGGAGATTTTATGTGAGTCTGCCTGAGTGCCTATAAAGTAATATTACAGACTTCAAGTCAAATTTGTCTTAGTAGTCCTCTCTTCTGAACTTGCTAAAAGTATGGCAAGGAGTATAAAGATAGACGTGTAATAGAGACTAACATTTACTGCCCTAATATTTTTCCATTAAGCAGCAGTTCTTTTTCTCAGATTTTGTTTTGTAGTACGTATGTTAAAAGCTTTGAATTTGGTGCTAGCGACAACATTACACATGTCCAGAATGCCAGCACAAAATACTTCAGGTTCATAATAATAATCCTAAACCTTACATGAAGGACTGAATTGTATTTTGTGTCTTTAATTTAATTTGCTTTCGGTAGTAATAAGGAAAGTTGCTCGGTCTCAAAACCATTGTCTGCTTGCTACTGTGAGATCTCCGTGTTCTGTAAAGCACAGCAGAATGTTGCTGCTATCAGTTGTCACTTCCTCTCTTTCCCCTGCATTGTTCATGCACACATGTACACACACAAAACCACCCCATTCTTTCTACACTGCAAAGACTGTGAAAGGGTGTTATTGCAGATTATAATTTGTAGCCATTAGTTTCTTTGATATCTTCTACTGAGCTTTAGTAAAAAGGTTACTGTTGCCTCCATGAGAGAGTTCAGAGAACTTCTCTTTCCACTGGCTTTTATGTGATGGAGAAAGATGAAAAACCTTAGCCCACAGTCCACAGGAATAATAGTGTTAATGCTAATGTTAATGTTGATGATGAGGATGATGATGATAATAATAATAGTTATTGTTATTAATAATGCTGGTGATAATAACAAACAAAAGGAACCAAAAACCAAAAGACCCAAACCAAAACTGTCTTGGCAGTTTTCTACAGAGCAGGAATAAGAGAGTGACCACAGAGATGCCACTTTAGTCATCTGCAAAAGCAGTGCTAGGGACAAAGGACTGTGCATGGCACCCTTTCTTGCTCTAGAGATCAAATTTGGTATTCACAGTTATAAGGATCTGGAAGACAGATTTGTGCAAGGGGGAAAACTGAAAACAATCTTTAGATCATTTATCTGTTACCTATGGGCTTGGCTAAACAGACTCCTCATATGCATTCCTACTCCCTTTAGCTCTTCAGCTCCTCTATTGACAGTTGTATTATGCATGGCTGGTCTTCAGTATAAATTTACGAAGACAGCAAATGTGCTGGTCTCCAAGTGTCACTAGGAAGAGTATGCAAAATCTTGAGATCCAGTACCACAATCAAATAATCTATAGAAGTAATTTATATAGTTGCAGAAACTAACTGGTTTTTTTAATTGTGTCTGGATTTCTTTACCATATTTTCATAAGCAGCTGACAGTGGTGGTATATAAACACTTTAAACATTTTATTATAGTACTGAGGCAACAGGTTACCTATGGTGCTTGCACCCAGTAGGTTACTAATGAAGTGTCATTTCCCTGCCTTATTTGGTTTGTGTTGCAACCTTAATTATATTTCGATTTTAGAATAAGCTCTCAAAGTAGTGTACAGGGATTTGGCCACACGACTTGCATTAACATTAATCAAAATCGCGTGTCTGAGTTCCCACCATACTCCAAATGTACCCTGGGACTGTTGGTGGGGATTGTGTGCAGGAGGTGCACATGCAATAGGTTTTACCACTGGCTTCCTCTTATTCTGAGTTGCAATCCTGTTCTTCATACCTGAAATAAAAGGTGGCAGGGAGTGCTGAAGCCCAATGTCCACAGGCTGTGTCTGTGAGGTCAATGACAATTCATTTCCTCACTTCAATCCACATGAAGCAGTTTTGCTGACAGGCTGAGGTGGCAACTGTAACCCAGAGAATCAGTCATGTTTTTTAGGGAGCTGTAGGATTTTGAGCCTGAGCAAAGCTGTTCAATAAAATACAGCTTCTTCATCTCTGTCATCATCCTCTGTGCCAACCAAGGCCTTGTGAAAAACGGTGGCTTATTTTTATCACTGATGTTCATGTTCTTAGAGTTTTGCATTTTTCCATGTTTTCCTGTTTCTGGTTACAAAGCAAAGTATCAAATATTACCCCTAAGAGGGGAAGAGTTTCAGAATTCTTGCAGTCCCAGTGGAGGCAGTGCCTGGAATTCGGTGAGGTAGCTTGCTCAGAGGTCCTCCTGACTCATTGAAGTAGGCTCCATCAGTTGGACTCATTTTGGTGTAGTTGGCCATGGATTGAAAAGGGTTGGTGGTTTATTTCATGCAGGTATTGTGTATGCTTCAGTCACTGGTGGTTACCCACTTAGAGACGTTACTCTACCATGGGTTTAATTCCAGAATTTCTCACAGAACCAAAATAAAATTATCTTTTCCAGTCCACTTTAATACTGGATGAAGTTTCCTCATTAAAAATAAATTCTAAAAAGGCTGTGTGTATTGCTCCAGTACCAAACTTAAGAGAGTTTCTGTCTGAGAATTAGAGTCAGTAAAACATGACTGTTTATAAGTTTATCATGCTTATAAGCTGTGTTTTTGCAGCCATGTCTTCTACTGGCTTCTTTAGAGCATCTTTAAGAGGAGGAAAAAATAAAAGATGACCTTCCATGTCTAAACTAATCTATGCATGGCATCAGAAGAAATCTCTAGGAGAAAAACTCTGAAGTTTCTTTGAATATCCTGTCTTGGAATGATGGGTGCTGCCTGATTAAGAAACAGGANGTTGCCTTCATTCTAGAATCCAGCTAAAACCCATTAAAATCGTTAGTGAACAAGCCAGGAGATATTGTGTAATGAAACAGTTAAAGTAGCACTTGTTTCCTGGCAATGATAGAAAGAATTTTTCATTTTTAAAAACTGTTTCAAAATCATCTTTCAATATATAGTCCTTTTCAGTTTGCGTCTGTCTGCATCATAAGCAATCTTTTCACCCTCTTTTCAAAGCCGTATGAAGCTTGAAATGGAAGATAATTAAAACAAATCTTGAGTAAACTGTTTTGTGGAGATAGAAGTTTGATGGTTGAATATATAAAAATTGTAACCAGATGTTGTGCAGAAGCCATAGTAGTTTAAAGATCATGAGCTTTTTCTTTTTCTTTTTTTTTTTTTGTATGAAGCAAAAATATTCTAATTGAAGTTGTCAGCAGGAGTGAGACTAATATGCCTGTATTTGATTAAATAATAGTTTATTTAACATGCAGTGTGGCCCAAAATTGGCTGAGACTAAAATAAAGAAACTTCTTATTATAATTTTTTGTATTTAAATAGCGTGAAAAGTAAACCTCGTTAATGTTAACATCTTTTCTTGATATTCCCAGCTATTATATTATTTGTCCACTTCTGTGGCTTATTGGAATGCTTTGCTATCCATTGCACACACATTTTCTTCCTATTCTCTTATTAACTAGTTGGTTGATGGAAGAAATAGTAAAAGAAAGATGTGCAATAAAGTCTGGGATGCACTAGTTGATCAGACTTATTATTAAAATCTGTTAGAACTTAAGAGCATAACTCAAGCTTCATCTAACATCTCCTCTTCCAAGAGTGTGCTTTGCACAGAATCTCCAGCAGACACATTAAGAGATATCCGTGCATGAAAAGGGTTGTGTGTTTTAAAAATACCAGATATTGAACTATGAGCAGTAGATTTCCTGGCAGTTATTTATCTAGGATAGCAGTGTTTAATGGATAAACTCAGAAAAGGTAGTGGGTAGGAGTCTTTACTAGATGAGTGCTAGATTTCTTATTGCTTTACTAATAAATATAGTGATGTCTTCTGAAGTTACACATTGAGATTTTTTGTCTCTTTTTTATGGTACTGCTTTGCTGCTTAAATAACTGCGTAATCTTATGTGGTGCTGTGATAAAGAAGGGGATCCCCATCTTGTCTGCTGTAACCATTGTTAAAAATGGAGGAATTTCATTCTCACTCTGCTTTCTGTTGCTGTTTGGCCTTTTGTGTAAGAACGGGCTGTGTGACTCATGATCCACAGGCTGCGCTGGATTCAAAACTGAGCCATAAAGTCGTGAGTTGCTTGGCTTATTGGTGGCATGTGTGTGCGTGTGCAAATACATCCCCCAGGAACACTTCAAAATGAGGGCTGGGATTAGGAATTTTTAAGGCTGACACATCTTTAAAATAGCTCATTCCAGTTGTTGTGTTGCCCAAAGGATGGTTTCCCAGTGTTTCTTTTGTCCCTGGAATGGGAGCAGCACACTTTCAGAGCTCTCACAGGACCCTCTGGTGCCAGGTACAGTCCTGCCCAGCTGCTTCCTACCCCTTCCCCTCTGTTCCTGAGACTGCACCCAGCTGAGCAGCACTGCTCTCTCTCCTGCTCCTACAACCTGCCAGTAAATAGCAGACAAGACCAAATTTGTAGGGAGATTACAACATTCTGTAGGAAACTTGTATTCCATTACGAGGCCATTAATCAACTGAAACCTAGGAGAAATCACAGCCCTGGCTGTGCAGGCAGTCTGTGCTTCAGGACTGTCATTCCCAAAATGTAACATTATGCAGGTCATCTTCAAGATTAGTCTACCATGTCTGCTCTGGTTTTGCCACACGTGTGCCAGGGCTCCAAAGGTAGATGGCAAGGCCGTAGTAAAATCAGCCAAGAATTATCCTTACCATAGCAAAAAGCAAACTCAATGCAGTTAGTTTTTAATCTTTCTTTTTTCTTCTTCTGTGTTGAAAACACATTGGAAGCAAGTCAGGGCTAACTATGTAGAATTTCTACGGCCTTCTGTTTTCCTTGTATTTTATGCGATATGTTAACTGCATATGAAGTAGGAGAGGATTTGTCTTTGATTTGGCAATGGAAGAATCAGTTGCAAAGCACTGATTTGTTGAATGTTGTGGCTAAGTTGCTTAGCTTTGCACTGCTTATAGTAACTTCTGGAAGCTGTTCCCTCATTAACTCAGACTGTTATTAATAAAGGAAACAGGGCCTGGTATTTATAGGCTAGGAATTATTTCTGGGAGGTATAACTCATTGGTAATTGCACCCTGATTTTGGAAAGATCTTTCCATATAAAAATCCATACATGTCACATCCACTTACATGTGTGGGCATTATTTAAAAGAGCAATACTCTCTCTGTACCGTGCTCAGATTTACAGCCTGCTTTAGAGGGTGCAGGATGCTGGTCGTAGTCAGGTAGCATTGGCAGCCATCTCAAAATCTCCTCAAAGGATCCTGAGGTTGTTACTGCATGAATCATTCAGTGTTCCCCACACCTTCCTCATCTTCCTGCTGATTTTACTATCAGGGTTTCACAGCCATGAAGTTTCCAGTCATGTCCATTTCCGTATGACCAGCCACTAAGGTGTGAAATCCTAGTCCATGACACAGAACCAAAAAATGTTTCCTATAAAATATATGTAGGAAATAAAGGCCCTTCT
This sequence comes from Hypocryptadius cinnamomeus, assembly GCA_013400635.1. Taxonomy (NCBI): domain Eukaryota; kingdom Metazoa; phylum Chordata; class Aves; order Passeriformes; family Zosteropidae; genus Hypocryptadius; species Hypocryptadius cinnamomeus. Next base: position 2,639 of record VYZP01064240.1, on the reverse strand, counting down.
CTTCTCAGTTCCTGAAAGAGCTTTTGGCAAAGATGCTGATGAAATGGAAGGTTATTTTTTTTCTCGTAGAAAAAGCTCATGTCATTATAAATGTGCTCCTTTCTGGTGTACGTATTTTTCCTTCTCACTTCTAAAGATTCCAGTAGGTGATAAAGATAAAGAAAGGGAGTGAAAACAATTTGACATTCACCGTTAAATAAAGCCTGTATTAAATTGAAAAGTGAATTCTTAAGAATGTCAGAGTTTTTGTTCTGTCAAGACAGAATTGGCTTTGAATGTAGACTTTTCACAAGTAGCAGCTATGATTTCATACAGCATCTAAATTTAAAGGTTTCTTTTTATTTCAGATTTGTATATGTGGGCCTTCTGCAGGCTGGTTTCAAAATCAGATGAATTCTGATACAGGCAGGTGGAAGGTAAAAAGGAAACTGTTCCCTGATGTTTTCTATCTAAAGTCTGATAAATTGAGTAGTAGAATGGGACCAGTCAGTTCTTCTTTGAGTCCGTGTCCAAGCCGTGCACGAGCGCATGAACACGTACAGGCAGCGCTGTGGTTTTTGCCTCACAGTTACATATGGATCAGCCACAGCCGCTCGGGAGCGAGGCTGCAGAGCTGTTACGCTGATGCCACTTCAGAAAGGAAGGAGAGGGCTTGTTTTACAAGGCATTTCTGCACAGTCAGCTTCATTTAAGAAGACTCCAAAGGACACATAAAATAAGGTAGCTGTGGGCTGGCAGGACAGTTTTTGCCATGCCTCTCCTTCAGGCGGTTCCTGATTTCTTGAAAGCCGTTTTTCAGTCCTTCACAGCGCTCTCAGCTAACGCCTGAGTATGTGACAGGGTGGGTACATTGTGTCCTCGGCACGCAGAACTCCTGATGGAAAACCCCGCTAAGTTGTGTGTTTCTCTCTTACTGCTCTTGTCAGGCTTGTGCCATTTCAGAGAATGACTGCCCCCAGCAGTAAGCTGTCCCTTGTCACTTGCATTAGAAACAACTCCTTTGGTGAAATGCAGTCTGATTCCAACAATACAGATTTTGGAGCTGGTGTCTTAAGCAATTTAAGACCCACTTTCTTAACAGTTAGAGAAAAATTAGACTAGGGCTGCTGGAAGCACTGCTGTGCAGTAATAACAGTATTCTCTCTGGGCAGATGTGAATGAGCAGAGAAAGAACAGAGGGCGTACCAGCTTCTAAGGCTGCAAAGGCAGAAGAGCCCCAAATCCTTCATGAATGTTCCTAAGATAAAACATTGTTTGTTATTTGTTGTTTGTTTGGTTTTGATTTTATTATTTCCTCATGGGTTGATTCTCCTAAAGGAAGAAAAAAGGAGGTTAAGGCAGTTTGGTTAATAAGGTTAAGCTTGATTAACAGGGAATTCAGAGTATACCTTATGACTTTACTTTTTTTTGGTGCTTTTACATGCCTCTACTGCCTCTAGTATTGTATCAGGAAATACTTGTTTTTCTGGTTTTTTCTTTCTTTTATTTTTTTTTAACCCTGTGTTGTATCGCAGATTTTTAGGTCTCCAGTCATTGTGCTGTGGCTCTGTCTTGAATTCCATGAAATGTTTCCTATCAAACTAGGATACCATATGCCAATGTTGGCCTAAAATTCACAATGCATCATGTACCAGAAATAGAAGCTGGTAAAGATTCTTCAGAGATTGTGTTCACTTGTTCCAAAGACCTGGTTTGTTTATGGAAGGGATGCTTGCAGTACATAAACACTATTTAAGGAGAAATGTCTCTAAAATGTAGAGCAGTTGTTCTCTTCTTCTCATCTTAATGGTATTTTTAAAGAAAGCTATATAACACTGTATGTTGAGTCTCATTTACAAGTAGGCACTAAGATCTTGATAAGAAAGAGCAAGCAGTGAAATATTTTTGTAAAAACTACTTTAGATACTTTACAATGTTCATTGTAAATATTATGAAATTATTTACAGTGGATTTTTAAAGTAGGTTTCTCCATTTTTAGTAGCTGTGCAGTTTGTAATCTATAAAATTTTGTCTGGTCTATTGTAATTAATACTTTAATAGCCTTGAAATTTAAAATACTTTCTGTTGCATTGCAAATGAATAGCAGTTAAGGCTAAAATGGACAGAAATTATTAGAACAGAAGAGTTCCAATCTAAGCAATCTAGAGCCTCTCACTGAAGAAAGCTTCACAGAATACTTGAGGCTGGGATGCAACTCTGGAGGTAAATCTAATCCAACCCCACTGCCCAGAGGAAGATCAGCCAGCACATGGTGCTAAGCTCTATGTCCTGTCAGTTTGGAGTTTCTCCAAGGACAGACACTCCACAGCCTCCCAGGGCAACCTGCTCTTGTGTTCAGCAACCCTCACAGTAAAAAAGATTTTCCATTATGTGCGCATGAAATTTCCTGTATTTCAGTTTGTGCCTTTGCCACTTGTCCTCTCACAGAGAAGAGCATGGCTCTGTCTTTTCCTTCCCCCATCAGGTACATCCTGATAAGATCCCCTTGAGCATTCTCCTTTAGGTTGCACAGTCACAGCTCTCAGGCTCTCCTTGTATGATAGAAGACTGTGTCCCTTAATCATCTTTGTGGCACTTGACTGGACTCTCTCTGACACATGCAGGTATTTCTTGTACTGGGGAGCCCAGAACTGGACACA
>VYZP01064238.1:1922-12296 GCA_013400635.1 Hypocryptadius cinnamomeus | reverse complement strand
GGAAGAGAGGATGAAAAAAATTATTAGCTGGCCATGACTTCTCACACTCACTCAGTCTAGACTGGTGGAAGTAGCTGTCACAAAGAATCAGGATCAGGGCTCTGCTATGCTGCAGAAGCAGTCCATGGTCTGAGCAGCCTGCAGGAACTAGACACTGCAGAAATCTGGGTATTACATCTTTCTGGGTGGCCAGCCAATAAACCCAAATAATCCCATTTTTTTGGTGTATGAAAAATATAAGCATGCACAATTTCCACCATTCATTAAATTTTCTTGTTTCATTTTTCTGAGTTAGAGGACTCTTGCACGATTTAACCGGCAATGCTTGTCACGTTGAGCTGGAAACACCTCTAGAACATGACAGAATTATAGTGCTTACAACGCCCACAGGAAACAGTTGTTATCCCACAGACAAGTGAGAAACTGAGTCACTGTATCATCATCATCTCCTACAGCCCAGCCGAGTGTCCTAATTATAACATCATTCCATATTCAGAACTGTCTAAATAAAATGAAGCCTTAAAGGTAAGTACCTCCATATACTGGGTTGTCTTGCTGTCTCACATTTGAACTACAGACACCTAGGCTGGGTCACCACCTGCAGAGTGACCTTGGGAGGTGGTGTAGACCAAAGTGAGGGCTATTCAATATTCACCTAATGAAATGCTTTATCCTGAAGGGAACAGGTCATGGCTATCACTGGGAACTTTCCACTCAGCCATGCAGAGCTCCCTCCTGTGTGCTCACTAGTACACATGCTGACCCAGCACTATGTCGGCTTACTGAGCTTTCCTCCCAATCAAAGGAGCTCATTTGATTACTTAATGGCCCTTAGAAAGCAAATTTAGAAGTAATCATCTATTCTTAGCTCAACCACTTCTCCTTTTAAAAATGTTTTCCCAAGAGCCCAGCCCAGATGAATGGGGTGTCATCCACGGAGCTGAACAGCTTGCCTGCAGATTCTACCCACCAGCCTGAAGAAGGTATCCAATAGTTAAAGGTACAGTACAGCAACAAGCATAAAACCCTCCTTTTATGAACACAAGAAAATCCTCTTCCAGTTAGGTAACTGTCACCTGAGGACAAAACTACAGGTATTGCAGATTTCTGTGATTTTTCATACACTAGCTTCAAGTTTTCCCATGGAATGCACATCTCATCCAAGTGGGCAGACAGGCTGTACATTAACTCCCTACCGAGCATGATTCTACTGGTAATAGTGATGGCAATAGCTAATACCAAAAAGCAGTACTTGGATTTCTCCATGCCAAAACCACTGCTTCCAGCAGCTGAAATGGGGCCTTCTACCGAAAAGTCAAAGACAAAACCAAGACTCATAAATATGAGTCATTAAAAGTCATTAAAAATCTTTGGTACAGAGTACTTTCCACTGATATGTCCATTTCTTTAAGTGAAAACAAAATACATATTTTAGAAAAATAAGCATCAACATCCAGTTGTATATTTTCTTCTTTAAATTTTTTTTCCTGAAATTAAATAGTGTCTTTATTCCAGAAAAGCTGCATGCACATGTTGTCTAGATCAACTTCAATTTCCTACCTTTTCTACCAAAAATCAAGCAGAAAAATCAAGTGGAAAAACCAAGCAATTTTCTGTGAAAATTATTTGCATTTCTCTGATTTGAGTTTCCACTACCCAGCTAAGAGTCAGATGCCACAAAACAACTTTAGATATTGTCACCTTTAATGCTTCCTGCACAGCCTTGGTTTAAAAATGCAGGACAAGATGTATACAAACAGAAAATGCTTATTTGATAACAGTGTCATTCCTGGAGAGAAAATCTGGTATTTCTACTCACACTGAAGAAGCTTGAACTTATCAAGAGTTATCAGCCTGATTAATCAGCTCATAGACAAGAGACTTTTGATACCACTGTTTTGTAAAAATTATCAAAATCACAGCTTCAGGGTCTTAAACATCAGTTGTGTTCAAGGTCAGTGAAGAAATAGAAGAGGGAGACTGACCTGTTATATTTTAAAAAAATGATTCTAGGTCAACAACAAAGTGAAATAACTAAACTGGTAAGAGCATCGGTCACGGAGATGTGTGCAATCGAAATGTTGATTTGCCTGTTGATTTGAGTGGGTGAAAAGGTCACACAAAATCTCTTCAGCATTCCTTAATAAGGAAACCTTTTTCTTTCCCTTGATTAAGATTACTCTCAGTGTTTTTATACACATACATTTCAAAATGTGAAATAGCATTTGAAAAAAAAAAGGCAACTAATAACCTATTTATTTAACCATTTCAGCAGAGTGTTTTCTGTTTGTCAAACATCAGAGAATTCTGAATGACTGTGAAAAGCATGTGTGTTGTAATGTACATGCAATGACCTCAGTGACGCATTCATTTCTGCTCTGTAGAAAACCCCAGTAACAAGAAACCCTCCAAAGGCTAAACTGTTCCAAGGATATTTGAGAATTCTGAAATGGAGCACAGTGCAGAATTTTCTGGTTAAGTTGCATTTCATCGTGAAGTGGCAAATAACTGAAATGGAACCTCTCCCTACTTGGGTTGGATAAGATAAAGCAGAGTTGACAGGAGCTCTCCACCATCCCTGGTCATCATCCTGGACTACTGGCTGGCTGGCTTATGCTTCCCCCCATTCAGCATCTGAGTACTGCAAATTTTAACTTTTCCCATCTGAGTACATCCCCCCATTCAGTATCTGAGTACTACAATTTTTAACTTTTCCCATGCAACCTACAGAGTGTAAGCAGTATATTCCCCTTCTGGAAAATAACTTGTCAGTCCTATATAATTCAGGCCCTCTTTGAATCTACCCTATAAAGTCCTTTGAAAATCTAGCTCTTAGCATAAAACACATTCTATATTATCTGGACCAATTTTTAGGGGTCCAGAAATCTACTGGATGCTCTTAGGCCATCTTCACATTGTTATATGGGGCAAGTACCTCAGCTATGCTTCCACTCCACAGCTCAAAAGAATGCCAAAAGCATGCAGGTTTACTTTAGAATATCTCTTTTTTTTTTTTTTCTTTATATAAAATATAAACAGTTCATTAAACTTGTTAAACTTTATCTTTACAAGTAAAGAAATTACGGCCTCAGCAAACCTCTTTTGTTCTGTAGAAGTATATTCCTTGCGTCTAAGCACCATTTTAGATTTAAAAGAGTTCCTCAAAAGTATTTCTTAAGTAAACCTTTCAAAGGCTTTTATAGGGTAATCTTCCTCCTCTCGCCCTCGTTGTACCAATGCTTATTTAAACTTGAAGTTTATATGAATTTTGATTCTACAATGTTTTTATAGCCATGCTGAACTTTTCCTCAAGACAACTCAAAACTTGTATGGACTAGTTCTGTCTTTCATTGCATAAACCTGTTATTTAGATTTTTGGGGGGGGGTCATTTTGGGTTGGGGATTTTTTGATGCCGGTGGGGTTATTTTGTTGTTGCACCTCATCAGAGCACTGGCTGAGAAAGCTGCTGGGTGCTTTGTTTTCTGTAGTCAGCATGTTCTTTTCCCCATTTTCTGTATCTTTGGGCACAGAGTGTTCCATCTTTCCTACTTGGAAATGCCACGGGCACTGCTCCTAAGTGACAATTGTCCATAGAGCCATCCTAAGCAGTACAATTCAAGTAACTTCCAGTGAAAATTTTGATGGTGAGAGGAGAGAGGACAGACAGTTCAGAGAGGACATAGCAGGCACCGCTGTGGCTGGTGCTGGCGCTAGGAAACAGATGGTTACCAGGCCAGAAAATAGTAATGGAACTCGTCTATGGCTCAGGCTGCAGGTGACCAACTTCAATAAAACAAGTTGAAGCTCTTAAGTCTGCAGCCCTGTGAAATGCCACAGCAAGAAAGGATGTGCTGCAGACATCAGAAAACAGAAGAACCAGCAATTTAAGCAATTAAGTAGGCAGGGGAGATTACCAGGAGGAGTGAGACAGCTATTTTTGCCAAGAGTTTTCGAATATGTGTCCTAAAAACTATTATAACTTCCCCCACTGAATGCCAGCCCAGGAGAACAGTGTGAAATGCCAGATGTCTGCAGAGCCTTTAGCACAAGCTCCATCTTTGTATCCTTCTTATCCTTCTCAGGAAAGGTTAATTGCAATGATATCCACATAGTGACAAAATGAACCAACGGTGGAGAACATGCTGTTATGCTGAACCATGAGGTATTGTCAGATGCCTTCATGTTGAGTTAATTGTCGAATTTTTTTCTGATTTCCACATGCCTAAAACCTGTGGCTTCCAGTTACATGAGAGATCTTAGCATGAAGCAGGGTCATGGAGAGGACAGAGCAAGTGCATGAACCCACCACCCCTGTAAGGTAACTCTTACACACGTGCCATGTGCTAACAGTGTAAACCCTGGGCTGCCAGGAACAATCTGGGGCATGATAATCCTGTAATGAGCAACAGCAGGTGCTAAAGTGCTTAAAGTAAATCACTCCTGCAGTCAGCGAATTGTTATTTATGTCAGCACCACCAAAGAGTGCAAATCTGACAGGATGGGTGGCAGCCAGTGACCCCTGAGACTGGGGGCTGGGAGCTGCAGGGGATCCCTGGGCAAGCAGGGCAGGGCAGGGACCATCTCACTGCCTCCACCAGCAGCAGTACAAACTGGGGACAGAGCACCAGGGGAATCTCCCTGGGGACAGGGACAGCCAAGGCTGGGGCAGGACCTCTGTCTGCAAGTAGAGCTGGGGATCAGGGAACCAGGGTCAGGCCCAGCCCAGGATGACTAAAGCATCAACACACAGCCAAGGAACTGAGTGTGGTTTTATAATATCGTTAGTTTTTTTCTAATTTTGATTTGGCTGGAAAGAGAGGTTTCTTCTATCTCCTTCAAGCCTTTTGTTGATTTGGATTGTGAGGAATTCCTATTACTTTTCCAGCTCAGCATGTCTGTGGGTACACCCAGAAACACTAGCCACGGGAGGTATTGATACAATATTAGCCAAGGCAGCAGTGAACACAGCACAACACAGTATGTTTCCAGGATTGGTGCTGTGCTCCAGATGCCTGGAGTAGAAAATTCAGCACAGACTGAATGGTCCTCCATTCCTCTCCTCTCCAGCCAGTGAAGGACATGGGTCTCACACCTCTCTGAGCCGTGGCAAAGGAGCAGCCTCCATCCTCACTGCACAGGTGTCAATGAGACTGAAGATCTGGCCTGATGGCAGCCTCAGGCAAGGTAGATTATTTCATCCAAACATTTAAGTGTATTTGGACAAATTAATCTTGCCCTAGGAATATAATATAGTAATGAAATTATGCTGTCAGCCATTGCAGGCCTGGCAGGAATTACAAACTATTTCAATCCTCCAAGAACACATTTGCCCAGGCAATAATTTGACTTGTCATCAGTAAATTCTTAGCTCAGCTTTTTAAGAGACAGGAACACACAAAAAAGGATTGATCTCTGGGTTATTGATTCCTATCACAATTGCATCAAATTTTCTTCTAAAGTCTCTAGCAAATTGATCTATGGGCTGTATTTTCCCACCTGTATATTGGAGGTCTACAGGCTTCAGGAGGGCTTTTTAGCATAATGCAGCAGTTTGTTGGTTTGATTTCAAAAGAACATGGAGCTTGCCAAATGTACTCAAAGGGAAGAAAAAAAAGAAAGGCAATTTGTCCTTGTAAGTACTGATGCAACATGAGAATAGATCTGTAGGCCTTGTAAATTCAATGCCTAAAGAACAGGTCCACTGTTGAGTACTGGGCTGCTGTGAGACAAAAAGATCAGTCCAAAGGAGAGTGAAATTGCAGCTCAGTATTACTTCTTGGCTGAGACCCTCTACTGATCTTGGGTGTCACCATCCCTAGCCAGAGCAAGAAAAAAAAAATTACAACAAGAGGGTTCAGCTTACCTTTCTACATGCTGGACAGGTTATTCTGAATTTGTCATCCTATATTCTCTTTCTAGTCAGGGGAAAGAAATCCAGTTGATGTGTCATCTGATCCATTTTAAGCATCTCTGTTAGAATGAGAGGAGCTGCACTCTGAAGGTGTCTGTTTTGCTTTTTGGTTTTTTTTTCCCCACTGACTGCTCATTGAGTATACAGTGATTAGCTCAGACTTAGATGCATGACTTTTAAGCTGCAAACTGGGACAGATGATTCCCAGGCTAATTTTCCTTCTTTTCATCTTTTTAAAAGATTTCTCAGTATCCTATTCCTAATCAGCATAGGATGAGTCAAGAGTGCACAGCTTTGTTGCTTCATCCTTCCCCCAAAAGAACCCTTCAGCTGTGCACAATTTTTCTGGTCCCCAGTCTGCATTGCTCTGTTACACCACACCATTCCTGAGCAGATTCCACACGGGACACTTGCTCTTTGTGTGAAGGGATCAGACAGATGCAGGGGGAAGGAAGCGCCTGTTGTAGGGTGGTGTGGGAGTCAGGCCTGTCCTGGATCTCACATGGGGTCCTTCTCTTTACAGAGCTGACACTTTTCCCAGTGACAAGACATGCACAGCAACTGCTGTCACTGCTGTGTCACACTGGGTTGTGTTCGTCAGGAAATACCCTGACATCAGTCTTTACTGGTAAATCTCTTCAATAAGATGCAGCAGCCACAGCTGTTTCTGCACCAACAGAGCACCAATATTATCCATCTTCATCGTAAGAGAGAAGAAAACCCATTTGATTTAGGTCAGACTTTGATTCATTGTGGTTTTACCAGCTGGCTTCCCTCCAGCACCAGTGTATGTATCTTTGTGTCACTTCTCAGCACCAGAAATATACTGTTCTCCCCAAATTACAGATGGGATCCTGAAGCAGAATTCATCTTCTCCCAGGCAACAAAGGGAGGGGTGAGAAGTTACATGGGAACCAGATAATAGGAACTTTACCAGCCTGGAATGGAGTCTGTGAGAGCCCTTTCTGTGGGGTGGTGCATTGAGTTGCTCCCAGAACCATAGGCAAAGCCTGGCCCCATGTGCATGCTACTCCCGTAGACATGAGAGACTCATTTGACATCTATGTGGTTCTTAGTTGGCAGTTTAGGGCACAGATTAGTGAAGTGCAGGAAAACTGGATTCTAAGATGTAACCTGTAAGAACTAAATCAAATGTTTGTATTTCTGGAAGAGAGGGTTAAACTCATCTGCCAAGTAAATAAGGTACTGCCACCTTTGAAAAGCCTCATTATCCAGTCAAGAGCTGTCTGCCATTAGTGTGACACCTGTGTGTAAAATGACAAAACTGTAGCAATTAGCAATAATTTTAGTCCATGCACATTATATCTGCTTCCAGCTAGAGTTAGTTCAAAGTACATGTCATGTTTGAGACCAGTCTGGCAAAAATAGCAGAAGCTTAATAACACAGAAGTTCACTTGCTTATTTATTAATTATTTGCTTGCTACTGTGTCTGCATCACATTTATAAAAAGGCCTGCACAGCATCCTCCTCTACTGGAAATGTATTAAGGCTGAATTATGCACTTCAGCTTTACCACTAGAGATAGAATATCATAAGAATCAGGGAAACTGTCATCTGTACCACCTAGTCAGTTTAAATACAGAGAACCCATCAAACAAAGTATTTAAGCAACAAAATATCTTGCTTATTATTAATGATATCCTGAACAGGAGGAAGCCTATTACCCCAGTTCTCTGCAGCCTGTGGTTATGCTGCATAATTACATCATAATCAGCCACACAGTCAATGCCTGTCCAATAAACATTTTAATTTTATTCCATCATAGAAGAGTACACTGCTGCTAAACAGAATAATTAAAAACAAATATCATGACTCAATACCATCTTTAATCATGAAACTCTGAAACAAAAAAAGAAAGGGGTTTTTTTTGGAAATAAGACGTGTGCTTACCAGCATTTGAGATTTTAAATTTATATTTTCCAAAAACACTATGGGTAAATACTTAAAATGCCTTAGTTACCTCAAAATCATGACTCATTTGAAATTAATGGAATTACATGAGTAACCATGTAAAGGCAGCATACTCTCAAGCGCCGAGTTAGGATATCAAATTTCCCAGTCCATCAATTAAAGCCACTTACACATTACAATCAGTACATCTGGAATCTCAAGTATATTCTACACTGAAGGAAGAAGTTTGGCCAGACTCAAACCTTCACCTCTGACCCTATCTTCCTCTGATATTTAGCTCCATTCAATCACTGACCACAACTGTCAGCAATTCACTTTCCCATTTTTGGTTTCAGATTCCTTCAATGTGATGTATGATGCACAGAAACTTAAGAGGAGGCCGACTTTATCTTGAAATGGTTGGCAGCATTACAAAAGATCACCCTGTTGTGAAATCAGGGGAAAACCAGACATCACTACACTCCCATATTTACTTTAAATACACCTGATTCTGTCTTCTAGGCCTAAAATAATACTGTATACTATGAAGTACTTGAAGGATTAATTAATTAATCCTAAATGTGCTTAAATATTAATATTGAAGATATTACATAAAGCTATCTAACTGTTCATTGCTGCAAATGTAAAAAAAACACATTTCACAGGACAAAAAAACAGTAAGAAAAGCCCACACAACATAAATCCAGGAATTTCAAAACACTCATTCATCTAACCCCACCAAATGAAACAACAAATTCCTACATGTTTTGGGAAAGCTAGAAGTGTAAAAGTTTTATTTAGATCCAAATAGACCTCCACTTTTGAAACCAAAAACTCTCTTTTTGCTGTTGCAAAGAAATTGGAGTCATCAAATTTAGTTATCAGGATCGTCCTTATTTTCAGAAAACCAGGAAGAAAATGAAATGCCAATTAAAAGAGTATGAGTACTGAACAATAACCATTTTTCACAACAAGGATTACAGCTGGACATACAATTAGAATGGTCAAACAGCACACTTTAGCAATTAATTATCATACTACTGCATTTCGAATCCCAAATCAAATCAAATTGTTCTTGGCAAGGTGAAACAGGGACTAAATACGACAGTCTGCTCTTCTCCCAGGTTATTCCTGTACCAATAAATGCCTCTTTTAAGGCTTATAAAAAGTCTCTTCTCAAGTCCTCAGTGAGGAATATCCTTCAGGGAAGCATCAAGTCTCCTGTTGTGAAAAAATGTTCTGTCATATTTGTGCAGTTTTTCCAGTTATTGTGAGGTGCTACACAGACCAGACTTGAGTGCACTAACATTTGATTAAGAGACAGCAGTAGGAAATGTTTGCTGCATGAATCCAAGAACTGGATCTTCTTTACTACTGCAGATGTCCCTTGTCTTTTATGCCAATAGAGCCATTATGGTGATTTTTCCCCTCTCCTTCACCACAATGACAAACACTAGCACAATGAACCTTTGGAAATTTTTCATGTGAAAAACTCAAACAGAAGAGTGCTAACCTAACCAGCTGTGCTATGCTGTGAGGAAAAAAACAGCCAGGCAGATCACCCTGCTTTATGCAAGAATGGTACCATGTGCATCATGGTAACATGACAAATACCTGTAATGAATTTAATACTATGTAAGAGGAAAAAAAAAGGGATTTCCATACTGAATATGCTGTACCATGCTGGAGGCCTTTGCTCTCTGCATTTTAGAATGACACCATTGGTTTGTCTTTTGCCGCAAGTTTAATTACAGTGTCACTTTAATGCTGCCAGTAATAAGGAACTATTAGTACTGCTCTTAAAGAGGGGAAAAAACTTTATTGCAAAGAGTTAGGAATGCTCTTAAAATAATAAAGGGCAGTCAAGCAACCACATTTGCTCTGCCAAGAGCTTTTAAGATGTAACCCAGAGGACTGGAGCTTCATTACCAAAATATTTTTCTCATCGCCACTTGAAAAAATTTTGCCGAATTTAATGACTTAAATGTAGGTAATAAAACTGCAACAATAATTGCATGCTTAAGAATGAAGAGACAAAGTAGTTCTACTTTCACTGAAGAGATGACTTTTAGGACTGGCACTATTTTGGACCCTAAAAGTACAAGAATCAATGCCACTGAAGAAGACAGAGATTTTTATGACCCCAAGACTGTGCATACAAGGGTTCATCTGAGAATTCAAATTTCAAAGAGCAACATACCAATATCAGGATATGTGTTTCTTTATAGAACATATATAGTGTTTAAAAGAAAAAACATTTGACAAAATAGGCTCTGAAGATTCCTTAATAAAAAGTGCTCAATTTTTCTGTCATTCCTATCCATTAGTACTGCCTAAAGCAGTAGAAATGGTGTTGTGCTTCTAAACCATGCAGATAGAAAGTGGTAGTCAACATGGCAGCTGTGGCAAGCCAGCTTTTAAAAAAAGTTATACTTGGACAATACTTCAGGTTACATTAGTCTGCCTTCTTCTTGGACTGAGAGGTCAAAAATGCTAGAGGCTTGTTTGTTTTCCATGGCTGCATAGTTCAAGGATCTACACAGTGTATAA
>VYZP01064227.1:0-17399 GCA_013400635.1 Hypocryptadius cinnamomeus | reverse complement strand
AATTAAAGTAAAAAATAATAGTCCATCTAAAAATTTAGTGCCAAATTACACTGTACCACCAATATCCAAGAAAATACAGGCCAGAATTAACAAATCCACAACTTAAAGTGTTCCAGATCCACCTTTCTTCTCCAGTAGGGCCTTAATCCTGCAAAGCAATGCCCACCCCTATGGCTTTCCAGCAGACTGGAATACACCAGTGTGTTGGTGGTGGTGAGTGCTGGAATAGCTGAGTGCACCTGGATGAGGAAGGAGGAAGCATTCAGCACCTGCAAGGAGCCAGCCCTATAAAATCTGCCCAGTCACAAAGGACACGTTTTATGAGCAACTTTATTGCAGTGCAGGAGGTTGTCCTTGGGAGAACACAAGGGCACAGCTCACGTCCTGCCGAATGCCTGATCTGAGAGATACTTTTCCTAGTAGAGGAAAGAAATAAAGCAGCACATTTTTATTCCCATTTACAACAAAACTGGAGCAACATTAATAATGTGAGTGCAGACTGGATATACAGAGCAAGGAAAGTCCTAAAAACAGAAGGAAAAATGTTCAAGAATTTTATGTAATAACCTACAAAAAGTTATAGATTAACTGCTATTTTCTACAATTATTGCAGGGCTGAAACATCACGTGCACCACAGACAGAAGCAAAACTGAAATTCATGATAATTCCCACATTAGGGAAAGGGAATGACTCTCACTTCCCAAAATGTAGCATTACTCCAAAAAATCACAAACTCTTTTTTTTTTATGTTACTACCACTGAACAGGAAAATACTCACTGGATTGAGACATCAGTGACTGATTCATAAAATAAAATTATTATTCTTGGCAGACATAAAAAACTGTTTTGAGGTTTGGTGTTCTCCCTCTTGATTTTATGTCTCTAAATACTGTGCTCACACTAATGTTTCCTGAATTTCCCAATACCATGCTGAAGAAGGACAGAAGATTTGTGACTGCAAATTTCAAAGCTGTCTTCATTTCTCATTCTTCTGAAGATGCACAAGCCTTTGCAACCACACAAGTAACTTGAGACACCTGGATGCAAAAATCTTTCAGCCAGTATTTTTGACCTCTGTGAACTCATAAATACAGACCCAAGTACGATCCCATCTTACAGCCAGTTTCAAGTATGAGAGTTTTTCCCCCATTTTGATGTTTTTTTCCTTGTTCCTGATATATTTACACCCAAACCCTCCCACTGTGGTTTATTTTACGTTGGCTTGACTGTGATTTTAACATTAAAAAAACAAACTGGAGATAAATCTGGATTAAACAGAAGTGACTGGTTGCCATTGCTTTTCTCTACTGGATAAACATTAAGTGTGTTTTAACTTGCCTGGCTTTTCCTACAGGATGGAACAGGAATTGTGAACATGACCTTGCTGTGTATCCAGGAGTATCCAGGGTGTGCTTGTTCCTGATTTCAGATAATTCTCATTTCCAGCTCGTTCCCACTCCCATCTCCAGTAGCCACTGCTCCCTCCCAGAACACACCAGACACAGAAAAAGCACAACTATTATCCTTTCAAATTTTAGGAATGAACAATTTCAGAGATTTCAAACTGATTTCAGCATAAGCAATTAAGGACTTGGATAATTCTGAGTAGAAGACTACCTGAAGGAGGGTTTATCACAGAAATTATTTGGCAGCCACAGCCATAGCAAGTGCTCCTGCTCCTACTGCAACACCTTGGTTTTCATCAGTGTGGGACACTACCTAAACTGCCCAAATATATCACAGCCAGAGACAGTGAAGAGAAGTGAGATGTGGCAAATAAGAGCATTATTCCAAAAGCATTTTTATTGCACCTCTAGACTGACAAAAGATATTTAAGTTACATAAAGATGTGCAAATTTGGTACTTCAAAGATGAAGTCCAACACTACTGGTCAATACAGGTCACACAGCTTGTTCCAGGAAAACTAAATTAATGTAACCAAAACCAGCAAAAAGTTTATTCAGTATCGCCTAAAACCAGAACCTATACAAACACCAAAATTACTCTGGAAAGAAGAAAAGTAATGGATATTTTCCTACTGAAGACCTGATGATGCCTTGTATTCATATATTCAGTTTATATATCCTGTATCTACAAAACATTATATAATATACTTTATATTTTATATTAGATACTCTATGAAATACTATGTGTATGTATTTAAAAAAATATAAAAGTAAAAACAAAAGATTGAAGGGGCAAATCTTTTATTTCAAGGATGAAACAGGAACAAGGAAGAAATTCTCCAGTGTGAGGCTGGTGAAGCCCTGGCACAGATTTCCCAGAGAAGCTGTGGCTGCCCCATCCCTGGAAGTGTTCAAGGCCAGGTTGGACAGGGCTTGAAGCAACCTGGGATAGTGGAAGGTGTTCCTGCCCATGGCTGAGGGGTTTGGAATGAAATGATCTTGCAGATTCCTTCCAGCCCAAACCATTCTGGGGTTCTATGGCATCCTCCCAACTCTGTATAAGAAAACCACAGGCACTAAGTCCTCACAATTATAACCAGAAAAAAATCCCCTTAATTTTAGGTTCAGAAATATACGCAGAAAAGCCCACCTTCTGCTAAACCTGGTTAGCTGATAAAACATTAACCTATTGACCTGACAGGCACCACCCCTACGTGCCCATCCCACTTCCGTCCAGAGGACGCCGATTGGAACAGCTCGGTGTGTAAATCCTCATTTCTTTGCTGCTCTTGTGATAAACATGACACAGAGATCAGCCCTGAACTGGGAACAGATACACAGCTCCCTGTCACCTGAGCAGTGCCTTTTCCCTCTGGGGAGGGGCTGGGATGGATATCTGCAGCACACACATGCTCCTATTTGACATGTACAGCTATGTACAACCATAAATCAGAGACCTTTTAATTCTGCCAGGATGAGTCAAGACTGCTGCAATCAAACACCTGAATGGACAAAAAGCTGCTGTTCAAGTACCTAGCACTGCAATTTGTTGCATGGGAATCATTTGTTAGGATCAAATTGAAAAGGCTGCTCTACTCCAAAGTATCTTTGTTGCAATTCTTCAGATTATCTTGACCAACCATCGTGACAAAGCCAAGACAAAACCGCCTTTGAGCTGAACACACAGAGATTTCAGGAACATGATTCCTACTACCTCCCCATAGAAGAACAGATCATTGCTGAGTTGCAAACATATTAGCAGAAAGGTTGTGAGAAGAGTTTAAATCCTATTGCCCCTTATCTTCCAAAATCAGCTAAGAAGCTACAGAACACACCCAGTTCCTTCCCACTCTCCTTCCCAGAAATAAAGATGTAACAGGACAGCAGACCATTACTCACCCTGCAATCACTTATGATGAAAATATTCCTTGCTTCAATGACCTCTACATGGATGTTAAAGGAGAAAACTCAAATGGTATGGGAATCCATGACCAAATACTGGCAATTAAGTGACTAATTCTGCTTCATCAAGAGGTATTGTTCAAGTGAGGAAAGTCTGGTTTTACTTTTAGTTCTACAGCACAGCCAACTGAAGTAAAAAGTTCAGCTTTGAGTCTCAAAATGCCACTCTTCAGTTCACTACCCTCATCCCCTGCTGATGTGACCCTGCACAGGACATCACTGAAGTGCTCGGTTGCTGTGAGCTGCTGTCCCCAGTCACAGCAGAACTATAACACACACTGATTTTACTCCTGGTATCTACTCAAGATGAGGAGACTTAAGCCATGGAAAAAACTGTTTCTCCTTAGACTTTTCCTTGGTAAAGCAAGGGACAACACTTCATATGCAGATTCCAATTCAAATAGAAAGTACAAACCCCTACTGCTTGCTGTTATAGATCTGAAATCACTGGCAGGAGAAACACTACTTCAGAAAGCAGTGACCGTGTTTGGGGAGAGGATTAAGCAATCTCCCTTCTGGAAAAGTAACAAACCTCGGTTATCAAATCAACAAATGAAAAAAGGGAGTTTGCTTACAGGTTATTTTCAATAAAATGACTCAGCAGGATTGAATACATACAGAAATGCTTTTCTTAATATTTATGCTAAGCTACATTAAATATCAGAAGAGGACAATCCCACCCTCTTTCCATATGCCAGTAAGTACAGAATCACCCAGTGCTGGGCAACCACCAGCTACCTCCATACCTCAGCAACCCTCAATCACCTCCATACCTCAGCAAGCCCTGTCCTTGACAACCCAGCAGGGAAAACTGGCACTGGCAGCTCTCAACATGGATTCAACAGGAGATACTGCAGGGATCTCATTGCTTTTGCATGATGATGAAATCTTCATGAATGATATAATATTTCTGTAAGTTGTCTAATCAAATACATTTATGATATCCTGCACTTAAGCTTCTTTTAACAGAATATTTACAAAGGTATTTCCTTACATCTGGCTTTTGTTTGTTGTGCCGGGTTATAGAATTCAGCAGCTTGTACAGATTTCCCTACTATACTGTTATAGTGTGTATTCCTCTGTAATGTCTCCAGTTTTTAATAACTCCATGAACAAATCCATATCAAGTCATGAATTTAAGAATACTAGTGAGGGTTTTTTTCCCAGACAATTAATGAAAAGTACATACTCTTTGCTGGCACATCAACATTTTTACAAGACATGAATTTGCAACTATTCAATTCCAGCAACACTACAGCAAGTGAAGGATCGAGACAACCTAATACATTTCTTACAAATATAACACCAGTCACAAAAGCTCATTTCAGTACCATAGTCCTACCAATAAAAGCTTCCAAAAGAGACATTGTCCAATGAATTGCATTTGCTAAAAACACAAAAAGAGGTAAGAGATCATCTTTGGTATCTAATGTTGAAATACTGCAAGTGTTGCCAGGCTAACTGGGCAAACCAAATTATGCACATGTCTGTAGATGTATTTTACATATAGAAAATAAATATACACAAACACACAATGGGACTTGTGATAAAGAAATTTCCAATATAAACTGAATAAGAAAGCAATTAGGGCTATGAACTCCTGGTTAACTTTTCTGCTTAATGCATAATTTCCAACAATAAAACATTCACTTGGGTTCCAACTTCCACACTTTGCTGTTAGACTTGTTTTCCAATTCTTCTTTAAAAGGATATTTCAGACATTTTGTTTTCCTTACTGAAGTTTTAGGTTTTTTCCAGGCAACTCAGAATTTCATTCCAAGCTGCTTCACTGGCTCATTACCAGGTGCTACAATTGATAAGATCACACATCTCCATTACCCAGGGAACACCAAATGCTCCCCCAGCCCTTTAAAACAATCACTTTCCTTTCTTGTAAAAATATCTCAAGCTCCATCTTCCATTCCGGTCGTCTTTGAAAACGGAACAATCACCCCAGTGGGAATGCAGCAGACTCCCGGAGCTGCACAGTTCCTGTATTTTTAAGAATATTGAGCTACCACACGCTGTGCTGTAATACTGAAGGGGAGAACTCCCCTTGCTTTTCCAGATTATTTTCCACCTTTAAATATATACAGGCATATCAGGAATATGATACTCTGAGCAATCCAGTCTAGTGGAAGGTGCTCCTATCCATGGCAGGGGAGCTGGAACTAGATAGATCTTTAAGGTCCCTTCCAGCACAAACCATTCTGTGATTCTACGAACTTTTTTCAACTGCCTTTGAAAATTAGTGGTTTGATGAGATTAACACTATTTTTCTTCTTTCTACAAAAACCTCCCAAAAACCCCAGGAATTGAAGGGATGCTTTTCATGGTTTGCGAGTCTGATAGCTCAAGAAGCTACAAAGTTACTACAAAGTTTAACAAAAGTTTAGGCAAGATTACCATTCAGAAGGAAATGGTCAACGTCCCACGTGGTTAGTCAACAACGGACTGTCAAATGACAGACCACACTTTTTCCAGTTGTTTTCCCCTCAGACACCAAGGGAAAAGCACCTAATTTCACTCCTAAACTACATCTGTAGAGCAAAGAAAAAAATGCAAGAGCAGGTGCTTCTCTCCAGTCGCTTCAACTGAAGCTCACTGAGAAGATGCAGCAGAACACTCATACAAACAGAATGGTTTTTTTCCTTTCCATATACAACAACAATTAGATTTCCATGTTACATATACAATGTCTGCATCAAAAAAGCAGGATATCTTGCTTTACAGATTATTTACCTGCCTACAACCTTCACAGCAACTTCCCTCACTCCATTTTCTATGACTGTGTCCCTCTTAGTGATCACCTATCACCTAAAAACCTAAGGGCCTGTTGGACTGAATGTTATCACTCTGCCAGCAAAACAGCAGAGATTTATGACATGGAGATGAAGGAGAAACAGCTCCGACCTCCTCTCTTATGCATCCAACTGTCTTGCTTATATTCAACACATGACCAGCAGGTCCCATGTGAACACACCCCCTCAATCAGCAGGGCTCACCAAAAAACAAACCCACAACATTTAACTTGGAACTGCTTCTCTCTTTAAAAAAGCTTGCAACATTTGCGATAGGGCAAAACTCTTTCCCAGCAGATTAAATACATTTCACAACACAGGTTAAAATTTTTAATATTTCTTTTAATCAGCACCAGGTTTTTGACTGAATTTGGCATAATTATTTTAAGCCAGTATAGACTTTCCATGTTAGTCTGAATGGCTGAGTTCAAGGACTGTGATCACCCTGCAGTAACAGCTCACATGGCGCACATTGAATTACATCTATTAATTGTTCATAAATTACTAAACAGAGCTCTTCTGGAAGATACTCAAGACACTTCCTCCTCCTTGGGGTGGATAATTCACAGACCTATAGCAGAGCTGCCCAACTACCCTTGGCTGTCACGTTTACATTGCTTTCACCCAGTTATTGTGTAAGGTTAAAATGGCAGGAATTCACAGGAAACACAAGGAAAAAGTTCACCAGCAAAAGTATCTAGGTCGAAGTGTAATACATTATACTATTAATGATCTTAACAAATTTCAGAGACGTTAGTGAAAAGTTTTTAATGATCCATGACTACTTTCTAGCCTGCTGCTAGAGGCAGAAAGGAAACGCCCCTGCATGATACCAGCACAAAGTGTCAGCATTTAGCTGAGAAAGGAGTGGTCACTGCTCAGGGATCAAGACAGGCGCTTCAGCATCCCCCGAAGTTGTAACTGAGATTCAGGATGATTAGTCCACAAGACCTGACATTTTAAGTTTCTAATTACTTAATGAGGTGGAGGAAGCAGCCAAAAATGTCTTAGTCCTATCCTGACTACAGTAATACAGACTTACTGAGAAGAAATATGCCAGCAACAAAGTACACACTTTCTCTTCATTCACCCATCAGAATACCCTCAAATCTGGAGTGTGCAGATCCAGACTGAATTATTCAATTCAGTAACACGACTTAGGTTAGATTTAGATGTGGAGAGGAGGCAAGAAAAACCAATACATATTTACACAAGTACTTTCTAAAGCAAGCAAATATCTTACTCTGTAGCAGTCCTACAGACAGAGCCACAGAATTGGCTGCAATTAGGTCATCCCACGCTATCGCTAAGAAGATTTGACGATTTCAGATTTAAGAACACTAAAAAAAAGTGCAACCTCTG
Source organism: Hypocryptadius cinnamomeus (assembly GCA_013400635.1). Taxonomy (NCBI): domain Eukaryota; kingdom Metazoa; phylum Chordata; class Aves; order Passeriformes; family Zosteropidae; genus Hypocryptadius; species Hypocryptadius cinnamomeus. Next base: position 9,867 of record VYZP01064227.1, on the reverse strand, counting down.
TATGAACACAGACTCACTGAAATATTTCAAAGCCTTTTCAAAGAACAAACATTTGCTGAGATCACACCTGGTACAATGAAAGCTCAATCTGTCCCATTCAAAAGAGAACAGAGCACTTAGAAAGTAAGTTATGGATAATAAAACATACACATCAAGATCCCATTTTAAGACATTATAAAATACTTATAAGTTTTATCAGCTCTTGCTACAGGTAACTTGACACTTTAACAAAAAAACCAAAGAGGCAGAATAAAGACATCAGAACTAAATGGTTCTCTCATTAATATATTACCTTTCTTGGACTGCATATATCTCACAGCCCTTATCAAAGTAGGCCAGATCCGTCTCATTTCCCTAAGGTTAAGCCGGTGAACGGTACACAAAGTAATCATCGACTAAGGCATGGCCACCATTCAATGACAAATATAGCTCAAGCTATTTCTCATCTGTCCTATTTTTTTGGGAGGCTGTGATGAAGCTTTTTCTAGAAATCATCACAACTGGCAGCTGTGAAGATCCTGGTGCCTTTGTCCTCTTATGCAACCCCTGGTGTCCCCCTTCTCCCCCCAACAGGAACAACAAGAGATTACAGGGCTGCTCTCCAGATTTTGGGGCAGAGGGGATGGACAAGCAATCCTCCCTGAACTCATGTTCTGAGAACACAGGGGACCAGAGGAAGAGGTGGGATCATTTTTCATTCATTTCAGTTGCTGGAATGGGTGGGGGGGAATCAATACCTTTTATCATGGCCCAATGCAGCCATCCCCAGCCCTGCTGGGGCATCCTCTGGGACTGGAGTAGCGGGGGAGAAATTGATACCTCAATATTAAGCAGCCTCAACAGCAGATGGCAAAAGCTTGCTTTTGCTTTCAGAATATTCTTCCCTACTTTCAAAAGTTACTTTCTGGGAGGTACCTTCATCACGACCCTCACAATACTCCAAGGAGATGAATCCCAATTTCATCTAATACTTCTGTTATCCAATTTATGACACACAGATCTGGCATTGTTGTTACCCTCTTCACGGTAAACAAGTTTTACTAAAAGCAAAGGACACTCTGTATTAAGCTTTGTTTCCAGCTACCGTTACTCATTGTTTACTAAATATTATTCCCTAGTGAGCTGACAGGTTCTGTACTTCATGAAACCAGGGTGTGGTGTTCCACTTCTCCCATTTCTAAGTCGATTCTACTCTATGTGGTATAACATGTCAATGCGTGGCAAGGAGTAGTTTAACCTGAATATTTCAGGTTTTATATACATAAAAGTGCAGAAAGCAGGCAAGACAAAGTGTTAAATGCTTCTTCGTGTGTCCTCCTAATTACTAGACAATGAAAACTGTGAATAAATCGAATGTTTTTTTCAAACAACTAATCAGCAGCAATGCCTATCAAATCCTTAGTTCAGATACGTTTGCCCTGTACTTCTGAAGTAACTGGCTGTCCGTGATCCAAGATTACGGTGACGCAATACTTCACTGCCAGTTTCTCTTCCAAAAAAGAAAGTACATTGAAATGAAAGCAAGCACGAGGAAGGTTATGCTTACAACCAGCAACATTCAACTTTTTACTGTTGTTTTCCATCTAAGGAAGATTTGATTCTTTAGCTACTAACAGAATTTCGACCTTAATCCCTGTAAAGTCACGTCCACAAGTCCAATATACAAATAACGTCCAGATGATAATATGGTAAATATTAATGTCTTGGGGTGCAAATTAAGATTATCACGTGAATGACTTTCCCAAGTCCATCTAACTATTGTTAAGCCTCAATTCCAAGTCCAACCGTCTCATTGTAATAAATTCATGCTCTGTGGCTACTTATTGTCTCAGTTTGGGGGTGGGGGTGGCAAATTCAGAGACATCAAGTAAAAACACGTGAGTCTTCCGCTCCCTACGATCAGGATCAGACACTTAAAAACGACTTCTTCTAAAAGGTGAGTGAAAGCAGAATCACCCTCGCAGCGGCTTCAAACATACAAAGATCACAAACAAAGCCGTCAGATCCTCACATCAGTGCAAGTACAAGCCAAACAGCTCAAGCGCTCTTTTCATTTCAAATCATTCTTAAAGGCAGAGAGAGAAAAAAACCCCACAAAACCCGAAGCATCCCAGCTGTCAGGTGAAGCAGCTCCTGCGGAGGGGCAGCTCCGCACTGCAAGCGCATGACCAGAATATTTATTTTCTAGCTTGGCTTTGATAGGAAAAAACCACAGAACCACAGGTGGTAAAACGTCAAGACAGAGAGAGAAATGCAAACAGACATATATATATACACACACACACTTATACATCAATAAAAGGTCGGAGTACCTTTAGCCCAGCACATGGGGAATGGGCTGCAGCCGCTTTTCTCCATGCAGCCCGCACCTGCCCGCCTCGGGGGCTGCTGCCCGGCCACCTCCAGCAGCCACATACACAGAGCGTGCTCGATGCCGGCCAGCTCCGGCACACAATGTCCCGATTCAGCGCTCCGGGCTCCTGCGGGGGGAGGCTGGAGCCGCCTGGACGTGCCGGATCCCGGGGAGAGGAGGGAGCCCCGGCCCTCCTCGGGGCGGTGCGCCTTCACCTGGCTGCGGGGGGAGCGCGGTCCCCCGGCCCGCCCGGGGCTCCAGCGCGCTCCGCTGCGGGGAAGCCGCGCCGCTGCCTCATCTCCCCCCGCCCCGGAGCATCATCCACCTCCTCGTCCTCCTCCTCCCCGGGAGCGGTGCCGAGGCGGAGTGAGCCCTGCGGAGGAGGGCGGGCAGGGGCGGGAGGCGATTACCCGGCTCCCATTAATATGCTAATCCCCGTCTGCTGCCCGCGCCCGGCCGTCTCCGGTTCACCCTCTGCGCAAAGCCAGAGCGCTGGAAATGCCGCCCGGCCCGGCTGCGGACCGGCCTCGCTTCGCCGCCGCTGATGTTCCCGTTCCCGGCTGCCCCGCACCGCCCCTTCCCTGCCGCACCCGCGTTTTGCCACCGCTTTCACACATTTGCTGTGTCCGCTTGCCGACACAAGCGCCAGGCATCCCAGAAGCAAAACTTCGCTCTAAGCGCACGTGAACTTCCCCATAAGCGCTGGAGAACTTCCCCAAACTTCAGCAGGAATTGGGGTCACATCCTCCATGAGCACTTGCCTCACTCCACGAGATTATGGATGGAAGAAGCCTGGCAGTGCTGCCTGACCCCAAAGAACAAATATCGCAGCCCACGCCAGTCCTTAGTGCCACATCCAGCCCCCTCTAAACCCGGGGCTTCTTTATTGACTTCTCAGAAGGCAAAGGTCACCTCAAACATTCACCCCAGATGGTGAACGGCCTTTGTTTCTTCTTAACTTTGTAGCACCTAACACCAAAACTGCTTATAAACAGTTTTCATTTAAAATGGTGAATATAAATACTGCAAAAGCCGATGTTTATAATAATCACACAACCAGGCAGAATGTGTATATGGAAATAAAGCAAGTGTCCATTTTACAGCAAAGTATTTCACAAAAATTATAAATAACTGATTCAGCCAGAACACGTATTAAAATCAACAGGAACAAGATTCACACTTATCATTAAAGCCCTTTATATATTCCATGGTAATCTCTTCTCACTCCCAGCCCTCAGCAGTAAGGCGTAAGGCTTATCCAAGCCTAGAACCAAAAGGGAATTAATCTAAAGCCAGCAGCCTTCAACTTAACCTAGCTGCCTACTTGTAGCAGCATGCACTCGTCTACAGCATATGTTTAATTACCATTCTTTACTGCCATGTCATTTCTCAATATACTGACTGGCCTTGCAGAATTAGTGGTGTATGTCAAAATTCTCGATTAAAAAAAAAGAAGAAAGGAAGCAGCAACTGCATTTAACTATTGTCTGTTTCTCTGTTTAAACGAGAAAAAATATTCACTGGAAAAAAAGAAAGAGAGAGAGAGATTAGGCCACAACCAGGCCCATCAGATGTTCTGCATCACTGCTCAGGCACAAAGCTCTTTCTGGGGCTGAAGAAAGCCAAAGGGAACTGAAGACATGCCTGGGTGCCTTCCTCCCCCCACCACAAAGTTTTCCAAGCCCCTCAGTGCTACACAGCCAGACAAACACTTCTAGCGACAAGGTCGATGATATTTACCTTCAATAATAAAGCAAAACATGCTACAGTAAATATTTAAACCCCCAATTATTGTAGTTGTGTGGGTACAGAAGGGGCACAGACAGTGCCCCTCTGGTTCATGCTGCAGCTGGCAAGGCAGGAAAGCTGCTGCTACACATCCAGCTCTGCCATGGGCTTCCTTGGTGACCTCGAGCAAGTCAGACTTGTTTCCTTTGAAAAAGGAAACTGCAGATACTTCTTCAGTTTTCCTTAAATTGGTTTGATCTGTGCTCTAGGGTGTAAAATATATTTTTTTAACTGTGTTTCTTCCATAAAAAGAAAATGTTTTCCAGAAAAGCAGATAAAAAATATCAAGAAGTAAAAAGGGGAAGGTCTAAATTAAATTTGATTTATGAAAACAAAACCCTTTAAATATCAACTGGTAAGTGCCTTGCCAAGGAGAGTTTTAATAAACAGAATGTGTGGACTCTGTATTCTTTACACTTTTAATAGATGAGGCTAATACAGATTATCAATCCAAGTGTCAAGAGATACAGCCTGCTCATATAATACCAGTATTATATTAATTCTTCTCAAGGACATACCTTCCTGGTTTTGTATTAGACTACAAAATGAAGGTGAAAACTAAGTACTTCATAACATGACAATTTTTTACATTCAATTTTAGAAGCTGTCCAACATTTTACACCCTGAATATGTATTTTTTCACTTAAACCAAGTGCTTCCTTGATGCTTTTTAAAAAATACTTAATATCTATTTGTTACTATAAGAAGTACACAGAGGACACATGCTCATTCTCTTCTTTCAAATAATATGATACTATTTTTCTGCACAAAAAGAAAAAAGGTCAAAAGCATAACATTTATGTTCTGAAGATGTTCAGAAATGCCAAAATTCCAATTTGCAGGGAGGAAGGCAGGCAGGGATGAACAGCAGCAGACAAGGCACATAGTAAAAAAAACAAACTTGAGAAGTTAAATACATCTCCAGTATACAGAGTATACTGAGTATTTACAACATTTTATAAATACTGCTCATCAAGTAGGTATCTGAACAGCATTTATGTAAAGTAATCTGTTTTAAGTAATGCCAATCAGATTACACCATTTACTGAGGTAAGAAACATCTGTCAGAAATTAGGGCTGTGGAACAGGAGCATTGGTTGTTGTTGTGCAAGATGCATTTGCTGACACACACTGACAGTATGTGTGTAGTAGTCTCTGTGTAAGCAACGATGATAACAGCTACCAAAGAAAAACCTGAAAAAGTATTTATTACAAAAAAGAAGAATTCATAAGATTTTACTAAGCATATGCAGAAGCACTAGCCATTTTCCTTAGCACACATTCTAACCAGAAAAAAGCTCAGACTACCCCAATAACAACAGACAGGGCAAGGTCAGCTAAGAAATGGCATTCTGCCTCAAGGAAATTCAAGTTAAGACTTTTCTGCTATGACTATGATTTTGGTTGCTCAATTTCAGCCTGCTTTTAAAGACTACTGATTATCAGCATCGGCTTTTGCAAAGCAAGAGGGTAGAGAAAAAGAAGCATTTTTTAAATTTTATCATGTTGTTTAGTCTTTTAAATTTTCCTTTTGATGCTGAGCCTGTTTCCTATTGATGTCACGTTCAAAAATCAAAAAGCTCAGGGGAACAAAGGGTTAAACAACAGGGTTTTGTTTTTTACAATTGTAAGACATATAAAAGGTTGTCTAATTTTTTCCACTCAAGCTTATCCAAACAAAAACAAAGATCAGGCCCATCAGACAAACTGGCAAACCTTGGCTTTCTCCATGGTCATGTCCAGAGCTGGAGCTCCTGGGGGTGTCCCAGAGATCTCATCAGCACAGAACTGACCCCAGTTTCTCCCTCAGTAAATGGCATTATTAGGAACTCTCTGCTATTCAACTAATTTTTTTCACATCAAATAATATCTCTATTCATCAAATTTTGATCAAACTGGCTGGCAAGTTGGAGCATTGTTAAGAAGGGGACCAGGACACAACCAAACAGGGAATACCTGTCCAAGTTCCACTGCGCTGAGAAATCAAACTGAACTCAGGATTTGGAAACTGTGAGGAAAACAGACAGATTGGTACCGGGGTAGTGTTGGAGAGCAGAACAGAAATTTGCTTTTCAGTTCCTCTCCAGCAACACCTCAGCCACCAGATGAACAGAACAGCAGCAGAGATCTCCTCCAAGGGAGAAAAGAGCAGCCCATTCACTTGTCAGAACAAAAATGAAGAGCTACAGCCCAGAGCACAGACATGACATCAGCATTAGGGCTGGAGGAATCCCTGCTCTGGACACAGGAGAGAGTGGGGAATGTTCAGCCTGGAGAAGGCTCCAGGGAGACCTTGGAGACCCTTCCAGTGCATGAAGAGGGACTTTTGACAAGGACACAAGGTGATAGGACAAGGAGGAATGGCTTTGAACTGAAAGAATATGTGTTTAAATCAAGTATTAGGAAGATAGTCTTCACCATGAGGATGGTGAGGCACATCCAGAGAAATCAGGAATGCCCCATCCCTGTAGGTGTTCAAGGCCAGGCTGGATGGAGATTTGAGCAACCTGGTCTGGCATAAGGTGACTGTGGTAACACTAATATCTCTCTAGGAATCACTAGAAACTGAAGAACAAAGGCAATGCTTTGAAGAAGATCTGCATATTCCTGTAGGAGACGGAAAAAGAGTTCATTGCATTCATCTAGCTGATAAAGAAAGTTTTCAAACCAAGTTCACCCTCAGAACAAGTGCAGGATATTTTTGGTAGAGCCACACATGCTTTCTACCATGACAATTGCAGCCTGTAAAGCTGAGAGTAATGAATGTCCTAAAAATTAAAACATGTTTATTGATCAAGTGGCAATCTTCTGCATCTGAATTAATGTGCTTTTCCATGTTAGTTTCCAGAATTCCCCAAACGTGCTGTCCAGACACTGTAACTGCACTGTAATCTTCACTCATCTTCATTCCCTCAAGTTAGTTATTTGTGTGAGTTTTTTCTAAATATTCAAATTATTCTTTGGCTGCATTCATTATTTAGAAGTGGAAAATATAATCTATCCTAAGTTTCCTCTTAGCCAAAGTCAAACAAACATCATCTTTGTTCACAGGAACTACTGAAAAATGGTACATTGTAATTATAACAAATCCAAAATGACAACTCCTGACCTCTGCCATACTCTAAACTCAGGTTTGCTAAGGCTGTTTTGGAAATCTGCCTTGGATTACCTGGTCTCTAAATCTATCATCCCTGCCCCCAGGCAGCTCCTTTCCACTCCACCCACACCTTCTCTAGCTCAGTTTCCTCCTGAACACCCTTTGCCAAAGGGCACAGAGCAGAACAGGGTCTTCCAAGGGTCTCTGCAGACTGAGAAGCTCCATTGTCATTTTCCTGCCACCAGAGATGGTCATTCTTATTTAACTCTGAGCATTCTGACAGGCAGAGCTGAAAGAAAAATGATATTATACTTTAAGTGTCAAAATCCAAGCCTGGTTTTTCAACAGAAATGATTCAGCAGAACTGAGAAGCAGCATCACCTCCATGAATTCATTTTAGACTGTGCAATATGAGCAAACTCTAATTCCATGCTCCAGACTACATTAGGTCATTTTTCTCCTGAAGAAGAAAGATAGAGAGCACTTACATAAACTCATTCTAGAATATAAACTGCTGAGGATCTCTGCTTAAGACATTCTTCTGGCAAAAAGTCAGTCCAATACTGAATTTATTGTTATATTTCTCCATTTGGTGAGCTTAATAGTAGGATAATCTTGGGTATTCCCAAAAAGTACAGAGTTTTAAAACAACATTTTGTGACTTTCTGAACCACGGTCACCTGTTTAGCTTTATGATCATCTGAGCTACATTTTAAAATAGTAGTTGACAGAATTCACTGGTTTTCTTTTCAAATCTTAACCTATTGGTAGTGGTGAGGTGGGGAGCAAGACAGATCAGGGTGTTGGGAGAGAGCAGGAGGAATTCAGTGTTAATGAGGTTTCCCACACCTCTCCTTCCCAAGGGATCCTGTGATGCTGTGCAGCAGAGCAGGCAGCAGTGCAGCCTCCCAGCCTATGCTGTTAAGACAACAAGATGTTAAAAAGGACACTAAGTTAACTTTATTTTTATTATTCCATAAATAAAGACTAGCCATTTTTTGAACCCATATGGGTTGTATTAGTTTTCAGGCATGAAAGTTGTAGCAGATTTCCTTGTGGGTGGACTAAGCTGCTCATCTTCTCCCACTTCCTTCCATTTACTTTTTGAAGGCTTTACTGTAGAGAAGGATAAAGTCAATGCCATGAAAGCTGGAAAAGGTTGAAAATTACTCCTTCCTTTGGACACTGATTCAAAATCTCTGCTTCTTCTTGTTCTAGGCTATTTACAAAAAAATCCACCCAACAAAACCATTTCTATCCTCAGGACATCTTTGAGAAGCTCATTCACTATTCCCTTGCTTAAAGCTAAAATCTGCTTCATGGACACCTGGAGAGAAGAGGTGGGAAAAAAAAAGAGAAGAAGTGAATCCTATACATACAATTCCTTATTTTACTGCAAAATAAAATCTGATCATTTTGGTCTGTGACAGATTCACTGCGCTGATCAGTTTGCATTGCATACCTTCAGCCTCCAATGTGGGGTGACTGAAGAAGGAGTGAGACAAAGCAATCCAAATGGTCACCAGAACCTTCCTTGACCTTCTAAAACTTCCCTTTTTTTATGGCAAAACCCTTCCATTTATGAGGTGAACACAGTAGAAGGTATCTGAAGGGGAAGGACCCCAGCCCTTTGATGCTATTTAAAGGAATTGCATTCTGTGAGGATTACTTTTGTTCAGTGGAGGGGATCCATGAGTGGATCAGTAGACGCTACAGATGCTTAAAATCCACCTTTATCAATTCAAGGGAAACCTATAAATAATTAGCCACATTTTCTAAGAGGGATATAGGAAAATGAAGTCGCTTCTGGGTCGGTAAACCTCCTCAGTGTCTCGTCGTATCTGCTGCTTTCTCTCTCATCTAAGAACCAATTAAACAAAAGAAAGTAAGAAAGCTGTGCAGCCACATAGGGCCCAGTTATTTACCAGAAATGGTGTCACCTGGATGTGTCTTCCTTGTCCTGCTTCTCCTCCAGATGCCAAATACAAAGCTAAAACAACAGCTCATCAAACCCCTTTTAGCTGTAAACATCTTTTTAGGAAAAAGTTGAACCTGACTCCCAGTGTTACATAAACCACAGATATAACATCAGCAATTCCTCAAACTCCCAAGCTATTAAATGCAATTACAAACTGAATAAAACAGCAATCCATGACCTCACAATAATACAGTATTTTTCCATTTATGTACGAAAACACACTGGTGGAACAGTTCATATTGTATTTCTCAGTGAAGGATGAGCATAGCATAAATCCCTTATATAAAAACAAACTCTTATAGGCTAAAACAAAGAGCTATTGAAGTTTAAAATTCCAGAGTTACAGAATAAATCAACAAGCCAATGCTGATACCCTTCAAGTCTAAGAAAGCAGAAAATTAAAAATTAATTTTTAATTCTTGCAGAACATATTTTTAAAGTTTTATAACATAAACATTAATGCTGCTATATTACCAAGCAAATTCAGTGCCTGAGCTATCAAGCAAAGAAAAGAATATTTAAAAAAATAAGAAAATATTGTTAAATAGGCACAAATCCCCCTTCCTCTCTGTAATCAGCAAAATTTGGATTGAAAAATTCCAAAAAATAGTTCAATGCTTTGTTTAGGAGAACCTCTAGTAGAGGCCAGAT
>VYZP01064224.1:0-27011 GCA_013400635.1 Hypocryptadius cinnamomeus | reverse complement strand
GTCCCTTCCAGCTCAGGGTATTCCAGGATTCCATGATTCTAAACCCCTGAATGGAAACACTATCAGTGCTCTGAATGAGAAGCATCCCAGGCTGCTGGGTGGGGGGCTTTGAACCAGGTGAGCAGGTGCAGAACCCATGTCTGAGCCCTCCATTGCTCCCTCCTCCAAGTTTCCCAGCTTTGAGCCTTTGCTGCTGCTGGAGGACAGGGAACCTCCTGGGCCGTTCTGAGCTTCCCAGCCTGGGGTGGGGAGAGTGACAGGAGCATCCCTGGCTGTCCCGAGTCGGTGCCAGGACACCACACAGTGACAAACCAGCTTGGCTCGTCCCAGAGGATGAGGAGGGCTTTTCTAAGTCACCAATTTCACAATTTACCATTCATCTTCAGCAGGGACAGGCGGGGAGTAGGGTGGTTAAACAGCAAAGAAACTGATAAGCCATAACAGATTTCTTTCTAGTAATTATTTCTAGTAATTAGCTGCCTTTCAGAGCAGTGTTCCTAATCGGGTGGGTATTGTCAGTGCCTGTAGATTGGGGTCTTCCTGGACAATGGGTTTAATCAGGGGGTGGTCGCTGCTCCTGGTTTTTTAACTTCTTTTTTTCCTCCTGGTTTTTAATCCCTGGCTGTGTTTTGCCTCCCCTGTTCCCCCAGGCCAGAATTCTAATGGAATTCTAATGGAATTAGCAGTGTGGGGCTGGGGGAGGTGCATGGTGGGTGGTGGCAGTGCTGGGCTGGGGTGATGTGGGGGCACTGGTTCTGCCAGTGAGTGCTGGAAAAACTTGTAGGCAGCATTTAAATATTTTTTCTTGGCCTGTCAAGTGCAGGGCCAGGAGTTGGACTTCGATCATCCCTGTGGATCCCTTCCAACTCAGGCTGTTCTGTGATTCTGTGATCTGTGAGAGAAATGGCAAACCCATGATTTATTATTATTTAAAAACAGTTTGCTCCAGTGGAGGTGAGATGCTGCCATGATCCAGGGTGCCAAAGCCAATCCCTCACACTGCTAGAGTGGGTGGGAACCTCTGGGAAGAGCAGTTTATATTTTTCCACCTCGTCTCCAAGCTCAGAAGCAGATGTGCACTTGGGAGGAGTGGCACAAACGGCGTGGGGGGTTCCTCTGGAAAAGCCCTGGGTGAAGGCAGGGCTGAGGGAGGCTTCCCAGAGCCCCACACAGCCAGATCTTGCAAGAGGGAACATGCTGGGGGAGGAGAGAGGCTGGGAAAGGCTCCTTAGGCAGGGCTGGAGGCAGCACAGGCAGATGGGGGGCAGGAGAAGGAGCTGGCAGGGGGAAAGAGAGGAGGGGGATGCCAGGAAGATCTGGAAATGCTGAATGCTCTCAGCCAGTGTCTGGGTGCACTGACTCGAGGTCCCTCCACTGTGTTTCACTTCCTTTCCAAAGGAAACCCCTTTCCTCTTTGAGGGATTTATTCCCACATCTTCTCCTCCTCCCACAAGATCCCTTCACGTCCATCTGCGGGATTTCAGTAATTCTGCTGGGAGCAAGGTGGGGTTTGGGGAGATTCCTGGTGGGTTTTCCCCAAGTTACTGAGACTTGTCTCCATCCTGGTCCTTGCCTCCTTACTGGGTCTTTGCCACCTTTCCTGGTTGGTGCCCTGGGCTGTGGCTGCCAAGGGGTGGCAGAGTGGCTCTGGGCTTGCCACCTGTGCCATCTGCATGCCCACAGAAACAGCTCCTTCTGCTGGCAAGGTCAGCCTTTCCTTGCCCAGCTTGTGCACCTTTTGAATTTCAGCAGGTTTAGGTACAGTCCAATCCAGAAAGGTGCCATTCTTCCTTCTGCCTTGTTTACATAGACATTTAAATGTAAAATCTCTTGTGCTGAGTTTTTTACCGCTTTTTTCCCTTGTTATGTGATGATGGAGGGTGCAGGAGCTGGGGCTGGCCAGGGCTGCCCTTTCTCTTCCAATGTCTCCATCCCATGGGGCACCCACAGACCCAAGAGTGCAGCAGATGCTGAGTGAGGAATGAGAGACATCCAGAGAAGGTTGTGGGCTTGGAGAAGTGCAGAGCTGCCACTGGGTTCATAGAATCCTGGAATGTCCTGAGCTGGAAGGGACCCTCAGGGACAATCCAGCCCAGCCCCTGTCCCTGCACAGGCACCCCAACAACCCCACCCTGAGCATCCCTGGCAGCGCTGTCCAAACGCTCCTGGAGCTCTGGCAGCCTTGGGGCCGGGACCATTCCCTGGGGAGCCTGGGCAGTGCCCAGCACCCTCGGGGGCACATGGAAGCTGCAGTGTATTGTCAGATGGGAGACCTGGCTGCTGCTGTTCAGCCAGCCCCCCTGGCATTACCCTGCTTTTCCTCTGCTTTAGGAGTAATCAGAACCTGCCTGATGCCACAACCTGCTGTGTCCTTTGTGCCCGTGGCTGGTGCTGCAGTGGATCGAGCTCTTAAGCTCTTTTAGAAATTAGGTCATTTAGGAGATCCATCCTCTGACATTCTGACCTTTGTTTACTTAACGTTTAAGCCTCTGAAAGGAAATGGCAGCAGCACCAGGGGCCTCCGGCTGTCACTGCATGGAGGGAGGGGGAGGCTGGGCCATGCCAGGACCTTCCCAGCAGGAATTGGGGTCTGGGGCTTGGGGGTCATAGTTGGGGAATCCACTCTAAAATTTTTGGGTTGAGTTCATGACCTCCATGGTAAGGTTGCAAAATGAGCAGCCTCCTCTCTCTTCCCATCTGGCACATGAATCATAGAATCTTGGAATATCCTGAGCTGGAAGGGACCCACAGGTCCATGAGTCCAGCCCCTGTCCAGGGGGTCCAGCTGTGGCTGCCCCTGGATCCCTGGAAGTGTCCAGGGCCAGGCTGGATGGGGCTTGGAGGAACCTGGGATAGTGGAAGGTGTCCCTGTCCATGGCAGGGGCTGGAATGAGATGGGCTTTAAGATCCCTTTCAGCCCAAACCACTCTGGCATTCTCTGGTCTCTGGGCCCTGTCCTTCAGGGGGGATGGTTTGAGGCATTTTGCTTCCCCTCCTCTCTTCATCTGCTCCCCAAAACCTCTTAGTGGTGTGGGGAGGGTCCTGCCAGCCCCAGCGTCGCCCCAGTGCATTAACCTGCATCTTAGTGGCCTTGGGGCTGGCTTTAGGCTAAGCAGATTGGCAAAATCCTGCTCCTCCCAATTTTGCTCACTAAGCCAGACCAGAGGCAGGATGTGATCTGTGGTCCCCTTTTCGGGAAGGGTTTGGGGATGGGGGCCTGTGAAGTGCCTGTTCCCCACTAGAAGAGTGTCTGGTTTTGCTTTAGAGGGATGAAGAGAATCCCAAAGGACACTGTTGTGCCTCCAGCTGCTGCAGGCACAGCACAGAACCATTCCCTTCCTCCCTTCCTTGTGTCCTTTGCTGCCCTGGCACTCCTGGGTGCTGCTGGCTGGGCCACACTGTGTCCAGGGCAGTGACCGTGAGGCAGGAGAGTGCCAGGATGTTTTGGAGAGGGAACATCCCAGCAGGTATCTGGGCTCCTTTTTTTTTTTGGTCCTTCAAAACTTTATTTTCAGCTGCATGTGTGCAGGGTGAGGTGGTTGTGAGAGAAGCCCTCATTGATCCTGAGTGCCAGGACGAGGCAAAATGGCTTTCCACTGCCAGATGGCCGGGATGGATGGGATATTGGGCAGGAATTGTTCCCTGGCAGGGTGGGGAGACCCTGGCACAGGGTGCCCAGAGCAGCTGTGGCTGCCCCTGGATCTCTGGTAGTGCCCAAGGCCAGGTTGGATGGGACTTGGAGCAGCCTGGGACAGTGGAAGGTGTCTCTGCCATGGCAGGGGTGGCACTGCATGAGCTTTATGGTCCTTTCCAACCCAAATCCTTCTGTGAATCTGTAACTTCACAGGGGCACGCGGGCACTGCTGGCACAGGGCTGTGCCCACACAGATCCCAGCTGGCTGAGAGGAGCCACAGGTTTTGGGAAGTCGAACCTTTCCCAAGAGAGGGGCAGAAGGTGCCCAGTGCCCTGTGCAGAGCAGGAGCTCAACTCTTGTTTGCTGGGATTGCATTTCCTGTTGTCTGGAAAGCACCCCCGGGGTCTTTCACTTGTCCTGGCCCTTGGTCTGCTCCAGCCCTGCTCCTGCCAAGTCCAGCTGGGTCTCGGTGTCTGCAGGGAGCTTTTGGCTCAGGGCTGACACTGCCAGTTTCCATGGCCACAAACACTTCCCTGTGCCACTGCAGCTCCGGGCTTTTGGACCTGCTCTCTGTGAACTTAAAGCAGCTCCTGCTTTAGCACAAGGTTTTCAGGCTGTCCCTTCATGGGAGGGCAGGGTGAGCTGCCTCATGGGAACAGGATTTGTCCCTCAGCAGGATCCAGGTGCCTGGGGGCAAAACAAAACCACTCCACTTGCCTCTTACCCCAAACCTTGTCTTTTCTCCTTCTGTAGGGAAGAGCAGTGAAAGAGCCTCATACTCCACGTTTGGAAGAGACACAGGGATGCCAGGACTAAACCAGGTAATGATATAATGCAGTGAGATTTTCTGCTTCATTTACTGACTCCCGAGAGTGGGAGTCTGGTAATGAAAACCAGCCTGGATTTACATCTCATCTCCATGCATGGGGTGTTGGAAAGCCTCTGCTCTGCTCCAAACCTCTATGGAGTGTTGGGAGGTTCATACTGGTGTGTGCTGCTGGCTCAGAGGAGTTGTCAGAGGTTAGAAAATGTTGATTGTAGCAGCCTCTCACTTCTTTCCCAATCTTCTTCAGCCTCACTCATTCTGTTATGGTTACTCCTGGCTTGTATTTGATCAGCCATGACCCAGCCATGCTGCCTTGCTGGGGAGTTCAGGAAGTAGATCCAAGCAGGACCTTTCCCTGTGCCAGGCTGGCTGTGGGCAGGGGAGCATTCCAGGAGGCTCCTTCCCCCTCCACTGCCTGCCCTGGGCTTTCCCTCTCCCTCTTCACCAGCATCTCCCAGCTCCCTGGTCAGTGTCCAGTGTCCCAGTTCTGGGGAGGGTCTCTGAGGTGTTTTCTGTGCTGCTGCAGCATCATTTGAGTGACTGTCAGGTGGAGCTTTAGTTTTATGGTGGGGCTGTTGGTGCAAGACCTGCAGCAGGAGCTCTCTGTCCAGCCCTGGGGCCAGCATCAGGACTTGGAGCTGCTGGAGCCAGGCCAGAGGAGGCCATGGAGATGCTCCAACAGCTGGAGCCCCTCTGCTCTGGAGCCAGGCTGGGAGAGCTGGGGGTGCTCACCTGGACAAGAGAAGGCTCCAGGGACACCTCAGAGCCCCTTGCAGGGCCTGAAGGGGCTCCAGGAGAGCTGGAGAGGGACTGGGGACAAGGCCTGGAGGGACAGGACACAGGGAGTGGCTTGTCCAGAGGGCAGGGCTGGATGGGATCTTGGGCAGGAATTGTTCCCTGGGAGGGTGGGCAGGCCCTAGCACAGGGTGCCCAGAGCAGCTGTGGCTGCCCCTGGATCCCTGGCAGTGCCCAAGGCCAGGCTGGAGGGGGCTTGGAGCAGCCTGGGACAGTGGAAGGTGTCCCTGCCACGGCAGGGGGGGCACTGGATGGGCTTTGAGGTCCCAGTACAAATCCTTCTGGCACTCCCTGATCTCCACAATCCTGGAAGGGACCAGAGCCACCTCTTGCAGACACAGCCCAGCCCTGTTGGGTCATTCCATGTGAACCCCAGGGCTCTGCTGGGGGGAGCAGCTTTGCTTCCTGTGGGGAATACCAGAGGCATCAATCCGAGCTTGGAACACAGCAGAGCAGCCCTGAGATAACCTCCCCTGCTGCCAGCAGCATCCAGAAATAGTTTTTTGGGAAGGAGTGAGCACCTCCCTTTGATGTGTGGCTCCAAGTGCCCCCTCGGTGCCCGGTGTGGCCCTGGGGAAACAGTCCCAGCACTGGAGCCAAGGGAGGAGCTTTTGGCTGGACAGCTTTTATTTTATCCATGTACACACACACATATTACATGTTTTAATTTTTGCACAAATTTGTCATAATTTCCTCCTCTCTGAAGTGAGGATGTTTCCTTTGCTGGAGCAGCTGTGCTGGCTGTGCCAGAGTGAATTTCATTTACCACTGAAGCTGCTCAAAGAAAACTGGGCCCAGTGCCAAGTGTTGCTTTTGGATGTGATGGTTTTGCTGGGCTTTCGTGGAGGAGGGGGAATATAAGGTAACAGAAATGGGGGGGCAAATGGCCGGGAGAGGCCCCGGGAGAGGCAGGCACAGGGCTCAGGATCGGGTGGCAAATCCCACTTGATGTGGAGAGGAGACAAAACCCCCTTGTGGGGGTGGGGGGAGGCCAGAGGAGCCTCTGTGGCCCCCAGAGCAGTTGTTGCTTCTGGCTCCAGTTTGGGGGAGTGAGGGGGGTTGACTTTTGTTTTGTTTTGTTTTGTTTTTGAAACAATGAAAAATTGTGTGGTGGAAATGCCCTGGATGGGGAGCACGTTCTTGCCCAAAAATGCCCTGGTCTCTGGTAGGGTAGAGCTGGCAGGGCATTTCTCCCTTGTTTAACCCTGAACTATCTCCTGGGTCATCCCCAGGGAGAGGAAACAGGAAGAAAACCCCTTTCTCTGGGAAATTGCCTCAAAGTCCCAATGTGTCTCCTGCCTGCAGGAGGAGCAGGGCAGCAGCTCCCGGGATCCCTCCGGGTGCTTTCCTTGGCCGCGCACAGAGCGGGTCCAGAGCAGAGGAAACCTGAGCAGTGGAACAGATTGCAGGAATGTCACCAGCTGTGAACACACTAGCTCCTCTTTCCCTCCCTGACCCCTTTCTGGAGGAAAGAGTTTGAAAGCAAAGGTTTTTCTTTCCAGCTTCTCAAAAGCCTGAAATCCTCCTTTATTTCCATGTGTTGCCCTCAGAAGATGGGTCAAAGCTGAGCTTTTGGGACTTGAGGGCCCTTTGGCAGCCCTGTGCAATTCCATGTAAATACACGAAACTTCCTCCCGAGGTGAGAGGGGCAATGCTGGAGGAGAGGCTCCATCCCAGGAGGGAGCACCCTGGGCTCTGGCTCTGCTGCTTCCCAGCGTGCCCAAGGTCAGCCGGGATAAACAGAGGGAGGAGTTTCCTGGCTTTACAAAGAGGGATTTGGCTTTTCCCTGATAAAACTCAGGAGAAAACCACCCTGAGCAGTGGCAGTGCCGTTCCAGGGCACTGGCCATGACATGGGCTGGTGATATGGGGCTCATGCTGTCCTCCTGGACATCAAGGTGAGCATGGGACCACACTGGTCCTACCATGGCGCCTGCAAGGTGACCGTGGGACCACAATGTCCCCCACCATGGCACCTACAAGGTGACCGTGGGACCACAATGTCCCCCACCATGGCACCTACAAGGTGACTGTAGGACTACAGTGTCCCCCACCATGGCACCTGCTGGTTTGCATCCCTGGTTTGCAGAGGTTTCTTGCTGGGGTCCAGCAGGAAAGCACAAGCTGAAAGCCTCTTTTGTTCCTCCACACCTATTCCCCCACCTCCACCCCCATATTTACGGATTTGCTTTCCCTCCTGGCCCCTTGGCTCGTGTTTATTTTTCCCCTCAGCTGAATTGGTGTGAAGGTGGCTCAAAGCAGCTCTGTTCTCTCCAGCAAGTCGTTTTGCAGTGTAATTCCATGGAAGGGCTTTTCTCTCTCCTTGTTTGCAGCCTGGTTTCCTGCCCAGCGAGATGGGAATCGCCAGCCCGAGCACGCTTTCCCCCACCGGGGGCAAAGGAGGGTCTCAGTATTTTTCTTACCCCAACAATCCTCGCAGGAGAGGTGCTGAGAGCAGCATAGGTGAGTGACTGCGTGTCCCCTGGGTGCCACCACGCCACCTGGGCAGGTGCCCTTGTCAGAACTGCCTTTGGGAATGAGGACATTGATGCTGGGAATGAGGGACTGATGTTGCCATGTGTGTCCCTGGCGTGAATCTGGCGTTTGCTCTTTTTTGGGGAGGGAATGCATATAAATATCTCTTATATATAGAGAGAGAGATCTAACTTCATAAAAGGGGTGCTCAGAGTCAGGTACAATTTCCCTCTTTCTGGAAAATGCCAGATTAACTGAAAGCAGCAAATGGCTTGAGGTTCTTGTAAAAACACCTCCAGCCACACTGCACATCACTCGCCCTTCCTGGCAAGCCCTGGGCTGCCATGGAGGCTGTTCCTGTGGCTGCTGGCCCTCGTGGAGCTGCAGCAGGCAGGAGTGGCAGGAGCAGGGTGTAGGAGGCAGCAGGAGGTGCTGGAGCTGTGCCTGGGACCCGGGAATGTTGGCTCCAGGAGCTCTCCCTGCCCGCTCCGCTGTTCCCAAGCAGGGCTTGCCCGTGTCTGGATGGAGCTGGGCGTAAGCTTTTACCAAAGGCTGGGGTCAGGTGTGAGTTTAACTTCAGAGGGAACACAAGCTCCAGTTCCCCAGAACTTGTGTTTCTCGTCACAGTTCCCCCTGCACCCTCCAGAGCCACTTTCCTGCTGCTATTTTGGGCTTTCCCCAACGAGTGAAACCAGAAGTGACCCAGTGATGGGTGCATTTTTCAGTGCTTTTCAGAAAAAGGCACCTACTCTGGTACTGCCACTTCAGCCTGCAAAATTATTCTCTAGGATTCTGTGGGATGAATTTCTGCTCTGGAGGTACATCCCAGCAGAGTCCCTGGCTTGGCAGGATGCTGTGTTAGCACCCTGCACCCCCAGCCAGGGCTTTCCTTAATTATGAATTTTTTTTTTAATTGATGAAAAGTAATAAAGAATAATTATGGAAAAATAGTTATAAAAATAATAATTATGAAAAATAAAATTTAAAAAAATTAGCCAGTGCTTCCCCTTGAGCCACTTCTAGATGTTTCCCCACCACCTCCCTGAACTGTCCCCTTCCCCCAGGACACTGTGTCCCCTCCAGAGCTGAAACTGAAGGGATGGGCTGGGGTCTGTCCCTGGGAAGCACATCCCTGCCTCCTGCAGCAGTAAAGCTTTCTCAAGTCTATTCCTGTGTAGGAAGCAAATGAAAATACAACCCAGCCCTGCATGTGTTCCCTTTCTGCATCCTCTCTCCACAAACCCACTTCAAGTTAAAAGTGTTTCCAAAAAAAACTCCAATGAGGGGTTATAACATTAAATGTTATTATATTTATGGGCTCAGTCTCTCCCAACAAACCCTTCCTGTCCTGAGATCTCTGTGTGGGTGTGAAACCTGCCCCCAAAGGGAGCAGACAAGATTTAGGGAGGCTCATCCTTGGACATTTTCACTGTTGGTGCTTCCTCGGCCACGGGACATTTGGGATCTCAGCCCTGTCTGTACCTGCAGTTTCCAACCCTGGAGACTTTTGCTGCATTTCCCCTCCCTCTAACCCCCTTGAAAACTCAGATCCTCTCTTGTCTGATGCAGATGGACAGCCCAAAAAGGTTCGGAAGGTGCCTCCTGGACTCCCCTCCTCGGTAAGTGGCAGCAGCGGGTTCCCATTCCCCATGCCCTGGGAGCCATCCCTGCTCCCTCTGCCCCAAAACCACCCGGCACCTGCAGCCCCAAACTGGCCAACAGTGGGGTGCCAGCGTCAACATCTGCAAACTTCGCAGGATTTCTCCCAAACCAAAGCTGCCGGCAGCAAGGACCCTGCCTGCTGTTAGAGCCCCAAACGCCCCCTCTGAGCTGATAGCCAGAGCCTGGGGAAATGACTTCTTTTTCCCCATGGAAAATGGCCTCCGTTTTCTGGACACTCGCACTGGCCGACAGTGGAGTGCCAACCTAAAAATTCACAAACTTTGTAGGATTTCTCCCAAACTAAAGCTGCCAGCAACTAAGACCCTGCATGCCCTACGTGCATCGCGGGCCGGCATTTTAGCGGGATGGGGAAGGGAATTCCCGTGCGGGAGAACGGGGAAGCGATGGGGAGCTCCCGGGGAAGGAGCCGTGGCCCGAGGCCCGCAGCCCGTGCCGTGTTTGCCGCTATGTCCGGGTGAAAGGCGACACCGCGGGCTCGGGTTTCGCACTTGCGCTGGGGGCAGGCAGCTGAGCCCGCTCCAGGTGTGCGCTGCTTTATAGGAAAGCTGAGCAGCCTGCAGGAATACGCTATCCCTGCTCCCGCGGCTGTTCCAGGGGAATAAACTGAACAATGTCTTTGTGGCTGCAAGTAATGGGATCTCCAGGAAAGCTAATTGGAGCGGGCTGCAGGGTTCCTGCAGGAACACGGGAGCTGTCTGGCGGCCGGGGCTGCATTCCTGGCTGGAATGTTTGCGTGCTTGGAGGGGGACGGCTCTGTCCCGTTGGGCTCTGTCCCCAGCCCGGGGCTGTGCTGGAGACGTGCCCTCAGTCTCTGCCAAAGCTGGTGTGACACTGCCCCATTCCCCAGGGAACACCCCCATCCCTGGGGGAAAGCCCTGCTGTGGCATTCCCTGACTGCTGGTGCACAGCTGTAACCTGCACCACAGGCTCTGCCTTTGGGATTGGACTCCGAGGTGCTGGTTCTGGAGGACAGAGGGAGGGGAGGGCACCGAGGCCTTGCCAGGTTGGGCACACAGACCTGGAAGTGTTAGAAGGTCCATGTGAATCCATGTGAGGCAGAAACCAGCTCCAGGAGTCTGTGTTTTGACAGGGAAAACCTGCTTGAGTCACAATCCGTGTCACTGCCTCGAATTTCTGTGGGAAATTTGGAGCTTTAAACCCCAGTGGACATGTGGGGAAAACATCGCCCCAACAAATGGCCTTTATTGGCCTCAAATTTCAAAGTGCTGGGGCTTGGCCCGTCCTGCTGGCAGAGCCCTGGAGGGCCCTGATTCCCACAGGAAGAGCTGCTTGGCATTTGCCACAGCTCAGACCCTTCCCTGTGTCTGAGTGACACCTGCACTCCAGCCTTTCATGGGATCGTGGAATGGTTTGGGTTGGCAGGGACATTAAAGCCCATCCAGTGCCACCTCTGCCATGGCCAGAGGCACCCTCCACTATTTCAGCGTGTTCAAAGCCCCATCCAACCTGGCCTTGGGCATTGCCAGGGATCCAGGGGCAGCCACAGCTTCTCTGGGAAGCCTGTGCCAGGAAAGAATTTTTCCCCAGCATCCAACCTAAATCTCCGTCTCTGCCCTGGCTGTTGCCTCAGCTTCCCCTTGATGCCAAAGCTCCAGTTTTCAGAGCACGGGCTGGTTCTGCCTCTTTCCCTCACCCTCCCTGTGCTGGGAACTCCAGCTTCCTGGTTTGTTTTTGTACTTCCACACCTGGGGAGACAGATCTGTGCCTAGGCGGCAGGAGAAGTGTGAAGCAGGAGTGGCCTCAAAGGCAGTGGATCAAAGGCTCTTTCTTGTCTGACTCGCCCATGCAGGAGCCCGCCCCGTGTTATCGCTGGACCCCGTGCAAAATGAATAGGTTAATCAGCATCTTATTAAAATGAAGTGCTTTAATCTGTAATTCCCGAGCTGCTTTGAAAACTCGCCGAGGTCAGCGGCTGCAGGAGCTGAGGGTGGGTGGGTGAGCAGGGAGTGATGCCAAAGGCAGCGAGGTGAGTTCAGGGGGTGTGAGCAGCGATGCCCGGCAGGGACAGGCACAGAGGAACTGTGCTGGGAACCCCAGGCCCTTGGGCTCAGTGCTTCTGTCCCAAGGAGGCCACAGAGCTGCTCCCTGGGCTGGAGCCCCTCTGCTCTGGAGCCAGGCTGGGAGAGCTGGGGTGCTCACCTGGAGAAGGGAAGGCTCCAGGGAGAGCTCAGAGCCCCTTGCAGGGCCCAAAGGGGCTCCAGGAGTCAAAGGGCAGAGTTAGATGAGATATTGGGAGGAAATTGTTTCCTGGGAGGGCGGTGAGGCCCTGGCACAGGGTGCCCAGAGCAGCTGTGGCTGCCTCTGCATCCCTGGAATTGTTCAAGGCCAGGTTGGACAGGAATTGGAGCACCCTGGGATGGTGGAAGGTGTCCCTGCCATGGCAGGGGATAGAATGAGATGTGCTTTGGGGTCCCTCTGAACCCAAACCATTCCATGATTCTATGCAGTTAGGTGCTGGCTTGGGGCTGCCCTCAGGGCATGGAGCCCCTTGGAGCCTCCCTGCAGCTCTCAAGCTCCTGTTCAGGGGCTGCTGTATCTGGGCACAGGATCCAGGGCTGGATCTGGCCCCACACGGGCTTGCGGTGCCAGAGGAACCCGGGCAGGGATTTTGTGCAAGTTGGTTCCTGCAGGATTTTGTTGCCACAGCGAGTTCAGTGCCTGGGAGCTGTTTCAGTCTGTGCATTCCCAGTCTGGTCACTGCTCTGTTTAGCCTCAGTCTGCCCAAAGTCCCACCCCAGCTCCTGCATTTAAGCAAGAAAAACAGGGAGGGAAAAACAGCCCCAGACCACAAAGCACTGCGAATCCCAGCGCTGGGGCTTTTCGAGCGGCTCTCGCCGCGCTGGCAAATTTTAATCGGAGGAAATGACCTCACCTGGAGGTCCCCGAGGCTGCCGGCCTGAGGGCTGGGGCCAGGGGCTGGGGAGCTGGGCCTGGCCCTGATTTCCAGCTGCCTGCAGCGCCCAGCCTGGCCCCGCTGCCGTGCCCGCACACGGCTCCTGGCTCCGCTCACAGAAGGATGGAATTGGCTTTTCACAGCCTCCCCTGTGCTGGACAGCAAAAGGAACAATTAGCAGGGGTCAGGGCCAGGAGTGTGCTGAAACTTGGCCCCTCAGGATCCAGCAGGCGATATTCCAGGGGTGGTAGAGCAGGGTGGGCACACAGCAAGGTGAACTTCCCCCTGCTTTGCAGCCCTGGTCCCTCCATCCCTGCCATTTTATCGCCGTTGTTTTCTCCCTGGGTTCCTGGCTTGGCTGTTGGTGCAGCTGCCGGGCGCCTGGCCCCGAGCCAGCCCCTGCCAGATGGCGCGGGGCTCTCAGACGTGCTGCACTCCATTCCCTGTCCCGCTCCCGCTATTTAATCAAATTATAGGAAAAGTCAATTTGCTGGATTCCCGTTCTCCAGTGCCTCCCCCATCCCCCCCAGCCCACACGTGGCTCCCTCTGCCCACAGCACCCGGCAGCATCCTGGGGACCAGGGCCTGGAATTCTCTTTTTTGAGCAGGGGACAAAGGGCAGCTGCCAGTGTCTGTCAGGATTTGCCCTTCCCCCCCTCTCTCTTTTTTTGTCTTTATTTTACGAGTTCTCTGTAGAGTCAGAGTCATTAAGGTTGGAAAAGCCCTCTAAGGGTCACAGAGTCCAACTGTTCCCCAGCACTGCCAAGGCCACTGCTGACCCATGTCTCCAAGTGCCACATTCACACGTTGTTTGAACACTTCTAGGGGTGATGACTCCACTTCTGCCCTGGGCAGTCTGTTCCAGTGCTTCACAACACTTTCTGTGAAGAAATTTTCCCAGTATCCAATCTAAACCTCCCCTGGCCCAGGCTGAGGCCGTTCCCTCTCCTCCTGTCCCTGTTCCCTGGAGCAGAGCCCGACCCCCCCTGGCTGTCCCCTCCTGTCAGGAGTTGTGCAGAGCCAGAAGGGCCCCCCTGAGCCTCCTTTTCTCCAGGCTGAGCCCTTTCCCAGCTCCCTCAGCCTCTCCTGGTGCTCCAGACCCTTCTCCAGCTCCACTGACCCTTGTTGAATTTCTGGGGGGCTTTGGGGTCATTTTTTTAAACAAAAGGAAGCCTGGCACAGGCTGTCCAGGGCCATGGTGGAGTCACCATCTTGGAATTGTTCAAAAAACATGTGGATGTGGCACTTGAGGACATGGGTTAGTGTTGAACATGGTGGTGCTGCTGCTTTCATGGTTGGACTTGATCTTAAAGGTCTCTTCCAACCTTAAGGATTCTCTGATTGTGTCTTTTATTCACCACCATCAATTTTGTCCCTTTTTGCTGGTGAGGACAAGGGCTGGAAGAGAACAGCTGGCTGTGGGGAAAGAGAAACTCAGGCAAGTTTCCTTCCCAAAGAGAACTGTGTGTGCCAGGCAGAGTCTGGCCCCTGCCCCACCTCTGCTTTTGGCTGGATTAAAAAAAAAAAAAGATTATCGGTTTCAGAATGAATCAAAGGAGATGAAAATAACCTGTGACAAAAGTTCTCACATCATCTAAGTGCTATTTCAGTTTCCTTGAATGCCATTTCAGTTTCTTTGCATGTCGAATTTCTGCTTTAAAAAAAGAAAAGTCTGTTTTTGTCCTGGCAGAAGCTGATTTTCGGTCAGGGCTTTCTAGGATGGGTTTGGTTAATTTAGAAGGGAAGGAAAAGCTTTTTCTTCTGCTTAATGTGCTGTTAAATCAGAGAGCTGAGCAGTGCTGCAGAAATCTGACCCAAGAGCTGTGTGAGGGCTGTCTGAGATTTGTCCCTCCCCTGTGACAACAGCTATGAGGGGCTGCTCAGCCCCACGTGCCTCAGTTTCCCCTCAGCGTGGTTTCCCTGAGGGCTTTGAGTGGGGGCTGTGCTCAGGAGCCTGGCACAGGGCAGGGTTGGCACAGGGGGGTCCCGAGGCCACACGGGTGCCCACTGCCACCGCCCAGCCCGTCCCCCCAATGTGGGGTCACTGCAGCAGTGGTGGCTTTTGTGGTTACCCAGAAAAAGTTATAACCATGGAAAACGGAACTGGAGCAGAGTCGAAACTTCTGCTGGAGCTGGGCAAGTTCTGGGGACCAAGGAGGGTGACAGGAACAAACAGAGAGAAGCCCTGTGCCCTGTCCTCTGTGCCCTCATCTCTGCCCTGCTCCATGTAGGGCTGTGCCCTTTGAGGACTTTGGCAGAGCTGCTCCAGTTCCCCCTCCAGATCTGCTGTGGGATGAATCAAAGCAAAGCTCCTGGACTCATCAGATGGTTTGGGTGGGAAGGGACCTCAAAGCCCATCCAGTGCCACCCCTGCCATGGCAGGGACACCTTCCACTGTCCCAGGCTGCTCCAAGCCCCCTCCAGCCTGGCCTTGGGCACTGCCAGGGATCCAGGGGCAGCCACAGCTGCTCTGGGCACCCTGTGCCAGGGCCTGCCCACCCTGCCAGGGAACAATTCCTGCCCAATATCCCATCCATTCCTGCTCTCTGGCAGTAGGAAGCCATTCCCTGTGTCCTGTCCCTCCACACCCTTGGAAGGTCAGTTGAGTGAAGCACTTGCTGCTCTGTTTCAATGGGAGAGGTGGTCAAACACTGCTGAAGTTTGAGGTTTAAAGTTTAAGCTGTGCAGGGTTCAGGGCAGCCATGGTGAGGATGTGGGGCCATGGACTGACCAAGGCCTTCTCTTCAACCCCTTTCCTGCCCCACAGGTGTATCCATCCAACTCAGGTGATGACTACAGCAGGGATCCAGCTGGATATACTCCCTCGAAACCTCCCAGCACTGTGTATCCTGGAGCCTTTTACATGACAGGTGAGTTATTCCCAGCCCTGTGATCCCACAAGCCAGGCAGAGCAGGGGCAGCCTTCCCTGTTATGGACCATGGGAGGGATTGCACATCTGGAGGGAGCTCAGGGTAGGAGTGCACGAGACACAATGCAGCCCCAGAATCATCCAATATCCTGAGTGGGAAGGGACCCACAGGGATCACCAGCCCACCCCAACAACCCCACCCTGAGCATCCCTGGCAGCGCTGTCCAAATGCTCCTGGAGCTCTGGCAGCCTTGGGGCCGGGACCATTCCCTGGGGAGCCTGGGCAGTGCCAGCACCCTCGGGGGCAAGAACCTTTCCCTGAGCTCCATGCCAAGCCCTGGCACAGCTCCAGCCTTTCCTGGCCTCCTGTCCCTGTCCCAGAAAGTTTGTCCTGATTTGCTCAGTGGGTGATGCTCAGCACAGGCAGGACATGGTGGGGACAGTCCCAGCCCCTCAGCCAGGGCTGACCTGTTCCCCCCTGGGGGCTGGGGGCTGCCTGCTGCTGTCTCTGCCCCACTCAGCTCTGGGTTCCTTGCAGATGGACTCCATAACTCGCCAGACCTGTGGAGTTCCCCGGGTGCCATGAGCCAGTCGAGTTACGGTGCCATGCTGGGCAGCTCCTCGTCCCCGCTCCCGCAGTCCAGCGGCTTCAACAGTTTACACCAGCACGAACGCATGGTAACGTGTCCCCGTGGCTGTGTCACCTCCCTGGCACCTTCTCCCCTGGCTGTGGGCCCAGGCCTCAGCTGCTGAACCCCACAGCTTTTCCAGGGCCCCTCTCACCCCGTTCCTCCTCCCTGCCAGAACTACCAGCTGCATTCCGGAGAGGTGAACGGCGGACTCCCCTCCGTGTCCGGCTTCTCCTCGGCCTCCACGGCGTACGGAGTGTCCAGTCACACCCCCCCGATCAGCGGCACGGACACCATCATGGGTATGGCCAGGCACAGAGTGACCCCTCGCTCCACGGCCGGGCACAGGCTCACCTGCAAAACCAGGCCTTGTGCAGACCTGGTGCCTGAGGCATCCAACACACCCAATCACCTTGGGTCCCTCGTGTGTCACCTGTGCCTGGAGTCTCTGCCTGGGGAAGAGGCACAGGGAGGTTCTGGCTGCTGGAGCTTCTGGCTGCTGGTCTGGGGGTTTACACCTCATGGGGTGGGTCTGGGAGAAGCCAAGCAGCTCTGGTATTATCTCCTGGAGGTACTGTGGCTTAGATGAGTTGTGGGATGGATTTACAGCTGTGTGAAGCTGCTCCCCTAGATCCAGAATAGGAATGTTCGTGCAGGGTTTGGGTACCACGTTAACCCTGAGTGCTTTAATCTCTGACCTTGCTGAAGCTGTTACTGAAATGAGCTCGTGCTCCCCAGGAAATTAGGATCCTGACACAGATTTGTAGAAAAGACCTTGTTTTTCTATGGAGAAGGAAGTTTGGGATTCATAGAATGAAAGTATCATTAAGGTTGGAAGAGACCTCTAGGTTCATCCAGTGCATTGGTGATTGTTGGGGTTTGAGATACCCCGTGGCAATGGCTGTGCTGCAGCAGAGATGTCTGATTGCTGTTGGTGGCACTGCACCTCCAGCCCAGGGCTTGGAGAGATGTCCCTGCAGCCCCTTGATGGCTTCCAGGGGAAGGTGCCCTATGTCCGAGCTGCTCCGAGCTGGACAAACGTTTAATTTTCAAGCAAAACACTAAAAGCAGAAAATTTCCACCCCAGAGCAGGTGACCCCAAAGAAGGTCCTGTAGGGTACTGTGTCCTGCTGGGGTCTGGGGCCTTGGCAGTGGCATCTGTGTCTCTCTTGGCAGGTAACAGAGGAACCACAGCCGGGAGCTCCGGAGACGCGCTTGGGAAGGCTCTGGCCTCGGTAAGAGTTTGGGATAGTCCTGACCCAACCCCAGTCCTGCTGCTGCAGGGACTCTCCACCCAGCAGGGAACATGCACACATTTGGTGAATGCACCCCAAATCCACAGCAGCCTCTGAGGGAGGGTTTTCCCCTCTCCATGTGCTGTCATCTCAGTCCCAGCACCTTTTGGTGGATGGGGAAACTGAGGTACTGCAGGTTGTGGTGGCCCTGCAGCTCCATTTGCTGCTCTGTGCCCTCCCAGCCTGGTGCTGCTCTGCCAAGACCACCCTACACAGACCTTGAGCCAGGACTTGCAGATCCCAGTAGTCCTTGCCCTGTGTGTGCTGCTTCAAACTGGAGGGCACTGGTATCACTGGGTCACCAGAGAGTTGCCTCTGTCCCATTCAGTGATCTTTGCATGGTGGCAGAGGGGTGCTGACAGTGATCCTGCAACAATTCCTGAGAGCTCCTGCTTCCTCCTGAGAGGGGACCTGAAGAGCAGAGGCTGCACTCAGGGGTGGTGACAGTGGGGACAGAGAGAGACCCCAGGGTTAATGGGGGAACTGAGGGGAACTGGGCTTGGTCTTTGTGCTGGCTGTGGGTTTGGGGAGGGAGGTCCCAGCAGGTGGTGGATGCCACTGGGAGGGGACACCTAGCTCAGGGTGGCACTGCTGACCATCCCCCTTCTGTCCCTGCAGATTTACTCCCCCGACCACTCTAGCAATAACTTCTCCTCCAACCCCTCCACCCCGGTCGGGTCCCCCCAGGGCCTCGCAGGTGAGTGATGATGTGAAGGGTAAGGGGGGTGGGGTTTGCTTTGGGGAACTCCCAGGCAGTGAATTTCCCAGGTCAGCCCCAATCCCTCAGCCCAGGGCTGGCAGCAGCCCCGGGACCTTCTCCTGCCCTTCCTGACCCTGTCCCTGCACGTCCCATCTCAGAGAGGCTGTGGCTGCATTTGCCTCCCGTGGGAGAAGTGCAGTGGGACCTGGGAAGCAACCAGTGGCTAAAACCCACGTTCAGCACCTGCTGAGAGCCCATTCCTGGTCCCCTCGGGCAGGACAGGTCCCGTTGTGCCCAGCAGCGCTGGTGCCCAGGCTCCCTGTGCCCAGGGTGCAGCATAACCTGGCCCCGAGGTCACAGCGAGTCACTGGGACCAGGGACATCGGGACACCTCTCGAGGTCTGAAGGGCTGAGCCAGAGCAGAGCTCGTAGTGCATTGCCATGGTAGCCCTGCAGTGCCATGGTAGCCCATGCAGTGCTGTGTGGTGCCACAGTGGCCTGTGCAGTGCCATGGTAGCCCGTGCAGTGCCATGGTGGCCCATGCAGTGCCATGGTAGCCCGTGCAGTGCCATGGTGGCCCATGCAGTGCCATGCTGTGCCACAGTGGCCTGTGCAGGGCCGGGTGGTGCTGCTGTGGCCCGAGCAGTGCCCGAGCAGTGCTGTGTGGCACGGTGGCCGGTGCGCTGCTGCGGTGGCCCAGCTTCCAGCCCCATCTAGTGGCAGCCGTGGCCATGGCCGGTCCCCAACTCTGCGTTTGTCCCCAGGCTCGTCGCAGTGGCCGCGGGCGGGCGGAGCGGGTGCCTTATCTCCCAGTTACGAAGGGAGCCTCCACACTTTGGTGAGTGGCACCAAAAATTCCGGGTTCTCCTTTTCTCTCTCTTCCCTCAGGGCCTGGTGGGGAAGGGTTTTTGGGTGGCGCCCTCTCCCCTGAACTCCTGGAATCAGCTGGTTGGCCAGGGATGGATATTTGGGTAGCAGCAGCTGAGCAGAGCCGAGTGCTGCATCCTGACCTGGAGTGCCCTGGCAGGCTGGCACCCTCCCCCTGCCCCAGCCCAGGCCCATCCCAGGGGTCTGGCCCAGCCCAAGGGATTCCTGGTTTCCAAGGTTTCTCCCTGCCCTGCACAGGTCCACTCATGTGACCTGTCATGCCTTTGGGGAATAGCACTGGCTGGAGAGGTTATTTCTCCCCATCCCATCCCTGCCCTGTGGCACTTGAGTCCAGGATTGTCACCAGCCATTCTGTAGTGCAGAGCAGCAGGGGGCTGCTGGCTGTATGGGATTGCAGTCATGGAATTGGATTGGAATCATGGAAAGGTTTGGGTTGGAAGGGATCTTAGAGCTCATACAGTTGCACCCCTGCCATGGGCAGAGACACTTTCTGCTAGACCGAGGTGCTCCAAGCCCCTCCAGCCTTGGATACTTTCAGGGATGGGGCACTTAACACAGACCTGTCTCTGTCCTGTCCTTCCAGCAAAACAAAATGGAAGACAGGTTGGATGAAGCCATCCACGTGCTGAGGAACCACGCCGTGGGCCAGACCTCTGCCATGCCCAGCAACCACGGGGACATGCACGGGCTGCTGGGCTCAGCACCAGCACACAGTGCTGCCGTGGGCAGCCTGGGCCAGGCCTTCCCCACCTCAGTCATGGCCCTGGGGAGCAGGCACCCAAGTCTGGTGAGTGTGGGAGCGTTGTGGCAGCTGGCATGTGTGGTGTGACATGGCATTCAGGAGGACGTTGCCTGTGGTGCAAGAATAGCTCAGTGTGGTCCAGGCTGGGTCAGGTGCTGGCAGCATTGCATGGGTGACAGGCACAGAAGTCATTTCCTACGTTCCTGCAAGGGAGAGCTGAGTCATAGAATCCCAGAGTGGTTTGGGTTTGGAGGGACCTCAGAGCTCATCTTGTTCCACCTCCTGCCATGGCAGGGACACCTTCCACTGTCCCAGGATGCTCCAAGCCCTGTCCAGCCTGGTCTTGGACACTTCCAGGGATTCAGGGGCAGCCACAGCTGCTCTAAGGACACTGAGTCTAGCCTTGGCACAAGCCCTGTGTGCCCTTCCCTTGTGCCCCTTCTCAGGGCAGGCAGAGGTGATGAGAGAGCTGCCTTTCTTTCCCTGCAACATGATTGAAAATCCCTCAAAACAACTTCAAGGCATCCCTAGGATATGCAGGGAGGAGAAGAGGGATTCAGTGGGTACAGGAGTGCCGGGTGTCACCAGGAACTCCAAATGGTTTCGGCAGGCACTGCGTCCCTGTGGGTGTGTGAGGGCTCAGTCCAGCTCCAGGGAATGTGATGGATCCATGGCGCCCTGGGCATGCTGGGGTCCCGTGCAGGGCCACCTGGGTCCCCCCTTGTCGAGAGGTTGGTGACCACAGCAGCACATTTTTGACAGAGCTGCTTGCCTGCTGCAGCGAACAGTGACACATCTCCAGTCTCCAGAGGAGCAGTTGTGATCCCCTTCCAGGCTCCCTGGGTTCTGCTCCTGAGCAGGGAATGAGACGTGTCCTCTGTAGGCTGCTGCCAGCTGAGGAGCCAGCAGGGCTGGCTCTGTCCTGTCAGTCCCCAGCCTGTGTGGCACTGCCTTGGGGCCATGGGCTCAGAAGGGCCCCTCACCCTTTGCCTCCAGCCCCTTTGCAGCCAAGTTCATGTTGCTGGGATGTCCCTTGCTCCGGTGGCACGGGGGAGGTGGCAGACACAGCGGTGCTCAATGGACACAGGACACGTGTCCTCTCTGCTGTGCTGGCCTTGCACTGGGCACAAAGGGGCTTATCCTCGGGGCGGGGGACAGCAGTGACAGGGGCTCTGGGCTGGGTGCAGCTCCTGCTCGAGGCAGGGAGCTGCAGTGTCCCCAGCACGGTCCCAGAGAGCTGCTGCTGCAGCAGGCTGGCTCTTCCCTCCCATTCCAGAGCTCCAGGGGTGGGAGGGTGTGGGCAGCACCCAGCTGTGCCTCAGCCTGGTCCATGGAGCTGGGGGTGGCCTGGGGTGACTGCTCAGCTGAATGTCCCCACTGCCTGCTGGCTGTGACACATTCCCCCCTGAGGCTCTCTCTGCTCCTTGTGCTGCAGGTGGGAGGAGGCCACCCCGAAGATGGGCTGTCCAGCAACCCCAGCTTGCTCCACAACCATGTCACACTTCCATCACAGCCCAGCTCACTCCCGGACCTCAGCAGGCAGCAGGACACGTACAGTGGTGAGGCAGCTCTGCACAGGTGCAGATGGGGTTCACCTGTTCACAGGGTTCACCTGTGCTAAGAGTCACCTGTTGGGGGCCGTGGGGAGTCACCTGTGGGTCTTGGGTCCAGGTCTGTGCAGCCTGGGAGGAGATGGATGATGTCTCTGCAAGGCTGGTGCTTCCTTGCAGCATTCACAGGGCAGTTTCTACTTGGAGCCTTTTCCAGAGGTTTCACAGAGTCCCAGAATGGTCTGGCTTGGAAGGGGCCTTAAAGCTCATCCCCTTTCACTCCCTCCCATGGGCAGGGACACCTTCCACTGTCCCAGGCTGCTCCAAGCCCCCTCCAGCCTGGCCTTGGGCACTGCCAGGGATCCAGGGGCAGCCACAGCTGCTCTGGGCACCCTGTGCCAGGGCCTGCCCACCCTCCCAGTTAACAATTCCTGCCCAATATCCCATCTAACCCTACATGTTTGACCTGTATTTTCCCATTCCCCCTGCCAGGTGTGGGTGCACAGTTCCCAGTGCTCTGCTGTGTAGGTTGGGTTCCCAAATTGGAGGGTCTGGGAAGTAAGAGGGAGAACGGGGAGCATCAGCAGGGCAGAGGCAGCACCCTCACATCTTCCCTGAGTGTGAAGCAGCAATGCAGGACGAGTTTGGAATGCCACTGCCAGAGCAGAGCTTGGGGACCCCCCCAGCTTCCTCAGTGGGTCAGGCCTCTCAAGCTCTGCATGTGGCTCTGCTCTCTCTGCAGGCTTGTCCGGGGGGCTGGGCCGGAGCAGCGTCTCCTCAGGAACGAGCGAGATAAAGAGGGAAGAGAAGGAGGATGAGGAGAACACATCAGTGGCAGATAACTCAGAAGAGGAGAAGAAGGAGCTGAAACCCTCCCGGAACAGAACAAGGTGCTCTTTGAACAGGTCTCTCCCTTCACTTTCTCTGCTCCCAGGCCAGGGGTGTTTGGGCTGGGGTCCAGCTGACAGGACCCACCAGGCACTGGGCTTGGCACAGTTTGGCCTAGGGTCATCCTGTGGCACAGACCCCCCAGCCCCTGCCCACCCTGGAGCGTGGTGTGGTCTCACACAGCCTGGGCTCCTGCTACTGCCCCAGGGGGAAGGGTCCCTGCCACCCTCCTGCTGGCTCCTGTCCCTGTGGCCTCAGGGCATCCTCATGCTCCTAAAGCAGAGGGATGCACCTCATCCCCCACCTGCCTGTGTGGGCGCTTGGGGCTGTGCAGGGAAGGAGCAAGTGCTCAGCCCCTGTCAGACACAGTTTGACCCCTTCCCTGCCTTGGGTGTCTCTGCTCTCTGCTTTGGGCTCCTGTGTCCTCTGTCACATCCAGCCAGAGGAGTGGCAGTGGCTCAGGTGGAGTCCTTCATCATGTTGGCTGCTCTGCAGCCTTGCCACCAGCTCGGAGACCTCAGCAGGGTGATGGTGCCCAGAGAGGCAGCACCAGCCCCACTCCTGCCCTGGAGGCAGAGGGCTGCATCTTCCCAAATTCCAGCTGGGGATTCCAGTGTTGGCCTTCACCTTGTCTGGGCCACCCTGCACACTCCTGGCAACAAGCTCAGGCCTTAATCACATTGTGGTTTCTTTCTTTACTGTTTAAAAACAAAAGAAAACAAAAAAAGAGGCAGAAGAAGAGCCTTAACTGCTTGTCTCCGAAGCCCCTGCGTGTCCCTGCACATGGCACAGGCCAGCAGGTCCTGGCAGGGCACGTGGGGGGCTCGGCATCTTGGTGCGTCACCGTGTGTTTCTTGTCTGTGAGTTGACCAGTGCTGAGAGTGCACACGAGGAATGTCCCTGTCTCGTTCTTATTTTAAACCATTAGTCAAGATGAGGATGAGGAGGACGATCTTCTTCCCCCAGAGCAAAAAGCCGAGAGAGAGAGAGAAAGGAGGGTCGCCAATAATGCCCGTGAGCGCCTGCGGGTTCGTGACATCAACGAGGCCTTTAAGGAGCTCGGACGCATGTGCCAGCTGCACCTAAACAGCGAAAAACCGCAGACCAAACTGCTAATCCTACACCAGGCCGTATCAGTCATACTGAACCTGGAGCAACAAGTTAGAGGTCAGTGAGGGTCCCGGAGTGGTGATATTTTACGTACCTGATCGGCACGGGGCTGTCTGTCTGTCTGTCTCCTGTGACGTGCTGTGGTGCCTCACACTGTCTCTCTCCCCTGTGGCCTTGGGGATCAACCCAAGGCTGTTGATGTCCTTTTTAATTTTTTTTTTTTTTTGCCTTTTTTGCATCCATCCCTGCTGTTCTCTCCTTTGTTCCCCGCTGTCACCGCGTGTGCTGCATGCTGGTCCCCGTGGGGACGCCTGTGCCATCCTGCTTCCCCGCAGCCAGGAGTGCTCAGTGCTTGGCCAGCAAAGTGACAGAAACCCCACTAGAGAATCTCCCAGAGGGGTCCAGCTCTGCCGTCTCCAAGGGCTGCTCTGAGCACAGAGCCCGTTCCTTTCCCCTCGGTGTACCTGATGGGGCTCTGGGCTCCTGTTCCCGCAGTGTGGCGCCTGGCAAAGCCCTGGGCCCACAGGCAGCCGTGTGGGAGCAGCGGGATGCCCCAGGCTGAGCCGCCCTCGCTGCCTGCACTGGTGTCCCACACAGGCTGGGAGCACTGTGCATTCTGAGCCTGGAGCTGCCAGCGGGCACCTGCAGCCTCTGCCCTCACCGGGACGTCCTCAGGGCACACTCGCTCCCTTCCACACGCGTGCACCATGGTGTGTGTGCACCCATCACAGGGAGGGAAGCGAGTCCCGGCTGTCCCACCCCAGGACGTGGCTGCTTTGTCCTGCATCCCATCCCGCACTGCATGCTCCTGCCCCGCCCCTGCTCCGCCTGCAGCGCGGGTCCGGGGCAGGTTAACCCCTTTCTCTCTGCAGAGCTGTGTAACACGCGTCGGGGGCTGTGCCTGCCTGTGCTCCTCTCTGCTGGCCTTGCTGTGCCTTGATGTTGGAGTCCTTTGTGCCTCTCTTCAGTTTGTAATTTTTTGCCTTTCATAACATGTATATTTTTTCCTGTCTTCTTTTTTAATTTCCCCTTCCTTTTGATTTTTTTTTTTTTAATTTCAAGTTTTTACTTTTTGGTTCTGTTCTTTCCAATCTCCTACAGACATGCCCCAGCCGTGACCTCTCGGTGGTCCCACTCTACCTTGTACTTGCTGCTCATGGATCCCAGGCAGGACCGAGGGTGGGGCAGGGCTTAGGCAGAGTTGGCACCATGTTCACTTTGGTCTCCCACGCTTGTCCCTTTTTAAACCCTTCCTGGAGGCAGCCAGAGAGGTGGCTGAGCCCTGCAGGCTCCCTCAGCAGATAGTGCAGACAGGCAGTGTCCCCTCCTTGGGTTTGTGCTGCTTTCCAGGAAAGAATCCCCCCTCACACCCCCTCTGGCAGCACTGCTATCAGGTCCCTGTGAGCCATGGTGGGCTGCCAGGATCCTCCCACTGCCACAGCAGCTGGAGGAAGGGAAAGGAGGACACTGAGGAGTTTTAGGCTGGTTGGTGACCCCCAGGGGCACAAGACAGCTGAAGCATCCCATCCTCACATAGTGCAAGCTGCCAGTGGTACATGCTGGTGGTGGGGACACAACTCTGTCCTGCCCAGGTGTGACATCCAAGCCTTGTCCCTGCTGGGGAAGCCACCAGCCAGGACTGGCCACCAGCAAGGACCTGCAGCCACCAGCCTGTGCTGGAGGAAGGATCTGGGGTCCTGTGTGGGGGCACAGGTGCCAGGATGGCCCCGTGCCCCCACCTGTGCAGGGTGTGTGGAGAGGAGGTGGCAGTGCCAGCTGGGGCAGCGAGGAGGGGACACAGGCAGGGACAAGGCAGCAAGAAGAGGGTGCAGCAGGGCCAGTGGGCAGCCCTCTGTCCCAAACAGGCAGTGCTTGCCCGGGGGGGATGCTTCACATGGCCGTGCACTGTCCAGAGGCTCTCCAGGAGGGCTCTGATTCTGCGGCCCCTCTTTGCTAAAGCTTATCCCCACGTGGCTCCCCAGGAGCCCGAGGCCACAGGCTGTCCCAGTGTCAGGTCTCACCCAAGGACCCTCCTCAGACAGGTGTCTTCCTGCAAGAAGTTTTGCTCTGGGGGAGAAGGTCGTCTGCATTTAAATTGAGGCTTTCGAGGGGATGGGCAAGGCCATGGTTAAAGATGCTGCCAGCACAACTTTGCTTCCCCCATCCCTGCCTGTGTCGGGCATCCCTGGGGTGCTGTCAGCAGTGGGGGCTCTCCCAGAGCTTCTGACTGTGCCTGGAAAAAAAATCACCCCTTCTGGCAGGATTTTGGCTGTGTGGAAAGATCAGGATTCAGTGTCTGCATCCGATTCTGATCCTCAGAGCAGCCCTGGCTCCTGCTCCCAATGCTACCCTGGCCC
Source organism: Hypocryptadius cinnamomeus (assembly GCA_013400635.1). Classification (NCBI taxonomy): domain Eukaryota; kingdom Metazoa; phylum Chordata; class Aves; order Passeriformes; family Zosteropidae; genus Hypocryptadius; species Hypocryptadius cinnamomeus. Next base: position 1,654 of record VYZP01064224.1, on the reverse strand, counting down.
CTAAAAGGGTGCCAGGCCAGGCTGCTCCTGCTGCTGCAGCATCACTGCTTCAAACACCAGCACTGGAAGCTGCAGATGGAATTTGGGAAGGAAATCTTACAAAGAAGGATTTGCTTCCTGCCAAAATCTCTCCATGGGGGACAAACCTGACGTTTTTGGCAGAGAGCCTCCCCCAGTCTTTGAGTTTTCAGTTGAAAACAAAACAGGAAGGCAAAATTTTGGAGAGGGTAGAAGGTGTTGGTGGGTGATGCTGCATCAATGCCCACCCCTGCCCCCAGTGGCCCCTCCAGCCCCCTGGGCAGCTGCCCCTGTGCTGGCAGCACCTTCCCTGGGCTTGCAGAGGTGACAGAGCCTGGGTTGCTCTGGGAAGCACCCGGAGGAATTGGCTTTGCAAAGTGAGGCCATTTGGGCCATTTCCAGTGGACACCCGGAGCACTTCCAGCACGGCAACATAGAGCCCCCCTCGGTGGCACCCCCTGACTAACCCCTGTGGTGCTATGAACCCAGCAGTACAGACGAGGCCTTGTCACTGGAGGACAAAGATCTGAGGGACCGGGAGAGGAGAATGGCCAATAACGCCAGGGAGAGGGTGCGTGTGCGGGACATTAACGAGGCCTTTAAAGAACTGGGACGCATGTGCCAGATGCACTTAAAAACGGACAAAGCACAGACCAAACTGATCATCCTACAGCAAGCGGTGCAGGTCATTCTGGGCCTGGAGCAGCAAGTACGAGGTATGGTACCGCTGGCAGGTGCATTTCGGGGCCTGTCTCTCCCCCTGGCTCTGCATGCTCCTGCTTCTCTGTCCTGACTCTGCTTTCGGTCTGAGCTGTGTGTTTGCAGCACCAGCAGCACCCCTGGCTGCTGAGCTCTCCCCAGCCCTGGCCCGGGGTGGATTTGAGGCTCTCCTCTCTCTCTGCTCATGCTTAATATAATTTGGCACCTGGATCCCATTAAGTAGCTTTGGAAAATTCAGTCCTCAACCCTGAGTGCTGGCTGAGGCACTTGGGGGTTCCTGTAACAAGCACGTGGAGATGCCCTGGCACAGGTTGCCCAGAGCAGCTGTGGCTGCCCCTGGATCCCTGGAAGTGTCCAAGGCCAGTTTGGCCAGGGCTTGGAGCACTCTGGGATAGTGGAAGATGTCCCTGCCCATGGCAGGGGGTTGGAACAAGATGGACTTTAATATTCCTTCCAACCCAAACCATTCCATGATTCCATGTTGAAGTGGGGGTGCAGCTGGGCCTGGGGTTCTGCTCAAACAGGGGCCTGGCAGGATCCTGCAGGGACTGCGGGCAGCAGCGAGCGCTGCACGGAGCTCATCTCCTCACAGGCCTGCCTGGGATGGTCCCTGCTGTCCCTCTGGGACGCTGCTGCCAGGGGTGATGCTGTTGCCCAGACTGAGGTTGCTCCCCTCCCTTGCTGTTTTGGGCACAGAGCGCAATCTGAACCCAAAAGCGGCCTGCTTGAAGCGTCGGGAAGAGGAGAAAGTGTCCGGAGTGGTAGGAGACCCCCAGATGACACTGTCAGCTTCCCATCCTGGTCTAGGAGACGGTCACAACCCTGTTGGACACATGTAAAGGTACTGTTCCCCACCTTTGATCCCACATCTCAGGGTGGGTCCAGCCCCGTGCCCATGCCCTGCTCTGCTCTGCTC